>NDXZ01005497.1:0-17894 GCA_003055125.1 Paykullia maculata | reverse complement strand
GATGATTTTGCATGTAGATGTGAATGTTGTGGGTGATACCTGTTATTGGCGTTATTGTGATAATGGATTTCAAGCCTCAATTGTATTTTGGCACAAAGAACACACATACATACATACATAAATGATATGTACAACATTAAAAAAATAAAAATGAAAACATTTACACCAAGATGTTGGCCGCTACTTTAGTATTTTACTGTGTATGTATGTATGTGTGGTATGTATGTGTGTGTTAATAAATATATTCCGTCTGCTTTCCCGCAATCGTGTGTTTGTTTGTGTTTTCTGGGTTTTAAAACAATCAACGGAAGACATTAAGATTGCGGGTGTGTTTCTTTAGAATATTTCTTTTTGTTGTTGTTCTTGTCCGTTGTCTTCTGTTTGGTGGCAAAACAATTGATGTTAAAATAAATATTGTTAACTGAAAAACGAAACGAACGAATGAAAGCAACGCAATGAACACCTTCCGAACTCTTGGCAACGCAAACATCAACAACAACAACATCAACAGCAAGTAAATAAGCAATAAAAGAGCAGCAACATTTTTTGTTCAGCAATAACAACAACAAAAAGATTTCATTTACTTCATATGGATTCTTTTGTGTGTTCGTTCTTACCTGAGGTCAATTGATTATTCGTTTGTAAAGCCTTTTGTACAATTACCGCTGCTGCTTTCAACGATGCCGATACAAGTTGGGACACATGCATACGAGTATGTCTGTGTATACATATGTGTGTATGTATGTATGATTATATATCTAAAATAGTGTTTTGACTCAGCCTTGTCATGCCAAACGATTCTGTTTAATTCGAAATAATTCTGATGATGTTGTTATTATATCTTTGGCATGAATAAAAATGTTTACATTATGGCTATTTCTACTATCCCGCATACTAAGTAAACACTCATTAACAGTGCTGGACAAAAGTGGTAGCATTAAAACAAAATATATCATCATATATTACTATGATCGAACTGTACATATGCAGCACTTTTTACTGGGATATGACAGGCAGACGTTTTTGAAGAAATATCAAATTAAAAATAAAATTGTTTTTTTTTAACGATTTTTTACGTTTAACGGCCCAGAAATATGTACAACTATTAATGCTTCAGCATAACTTTAGTAATCCTAGTACCGTTTTTTTGTATCGTCATTGTACTACAATGTAAAATCGTTCTTCTACTCTTCGCCTAAATCAACCGGAGAAAAAACAATTTAATAGCTGTTATAAGAAATATGGCCATTATCACGACCAACCTAAAAAATGCGTGATAACTAAAGATAACTTTAGCTAAAGTGAACAAGAAAGTGACCCCTTACTTTTCTCACTATCACAACTTTTATTTTAAATAAATTTTATAATTCTTTAACAACAGAAATTTTGATTTCTGTTTACCACAGACTACATACAAAGTGACAGCACTTAAACGTTGAAAAAGAAAAAGTGGCAGACAACCTTATTTTAGCAAATATTACGTTTAAAGTTAAAGGTCGGACAATTTTAAATTTAGTCCTAAGTATACGTACAATAACCAAAAACTCTGTATCTGTCCGAAAACATCTTAACTTTTACTATCGGTAAGTTGTGAAAACCGCCCTTAGTAGTAGACACTTTTATTTTAGAGTGTAAAGTTTACAGTGAAATATGTACTGGGATGATAATTTGTTAATCAAAAAGATTACTTTTTGTAAGAGGTGTTGGTGGTAGAGAATTAAATTTTGTAACTTTTGTGGCGTGTCATTACTGTCAAAGTCACAACGTGCCTTGACGTTATAAAAACATTAAGACATCATAGTGTCCATAGATGTCTTTTCGACATCTTTTCCAAATCCTTAATGTCCATAGACATTATGACACAAAAATGAATTAAAGGCATTAAACTTATTTACATATAGTGTTACAATGGTCAAATGTATATAATTTTTGTCTAAAATTATGTCTTTTGCTTAATTTAAAGAGCTTTGCTAATTTAAAGTTTTGCTGGATGATTTGGCTAACAGTCTACCAAGGGCTTAATGACGATTTAGTCTTGCCTATTATTATACACTCTCTTGTATGTAGCTACGGAAAATGTTTTTCCCCCACTGTATTTTACTTTACTGTGGTAGTTCAGTACAAAGTTTTAAATAATTTTGTTGTATTTGCTTTATTCATATGTTTTTGTATCTCTGTGATAAACAAATGAAGCTTTGAAGGTTACATATTTCGTACTATGTCTGCTACTCGTATATATGTATGTATGTATGTATGAATGTATTAGAGAATGAATACGTTTGTAGTTTGAAATTCTTGCTGCTGTTGTTCAGATGCGTATACATACATACATACATATGTATGTAAGTATGTATGATTATGTATGTATGCTTATACATTTATTTTTCTGAGTGTATAGTTGTTTGTTTTTTTATATTGTCATACGCCATTTTGTCGAGTCACACAGAACAAGAGCAACAACTACGTCATCATCATTTATAAACTAAATTAAATGCAGAGTTCATAATGAAAACAACTACGACAGCAACAAAAGCATATAGAAATAAAACAGCTTGAATCAAACCGTAATTGAGTTATTAAAATGTGTAAACAAACTAACTCAATAACATCGCTTGTGTCGACCACTTACTCTGATAGCTCTTTATGGGTGAGTTAATTGCAAATTCATTAGATATAACTGGGAATTTAATAATAACGAGGTGTTTCACAAATTTTAAAGCATAATTTTTTATAGTAACGACAGCTTGATAATGTATTTATACCTCCGAAATCATAGTTTTTATGGGCGGTGCGTGACTTATCAAAAAACATTAAAATTCATAATTCAAAAAATTATCCTTTTTTTATAAAAAAAACTAATAAAAGCGCTATATTCGATTGTTGCAAATCTTATATACCCTTCACCAAATGTATGTAGGTATGTTTGGATGTATTTACATGCCCGAAAGGTAGTTAAAGTGTTGAAAAACTCTTTTTTGTGATATAAGTTTTTTCCCATATAGGTTTTTCGTCCATATCTTTGGGGTTTCTGGGCCAATAAGTTCAATTGTTATCAAAAATGGCTGCAGTTTATTCCAAACCTGGTGTAAAAAAAAAACAAAAAAAAGGTGGTTGTCATTTTTTGCTTATATCTCAGCCGGTTATCAATTTCCAAATGTTAGATACCACATACAACTCTATGTGACCTATAGGAGCTACGAAAGTTTGATTTCCGCAAACACACGGAATGGCTAAATCAACTTCCCTATCTTTATGGGGTCATAAATGAATATTGCAGAAATTACAACGAAAATGACAAACCTATATATACCCTTGTCACATGTGTGAAGGGTATAAAAATTTAAATCTAGAAGAGCTCATAGAAATCCTCAGAACACATTTCTATTCAATACTAACAGACTTACACCAGAGTTTCTATACAGCTTCATAATCTATATGTAACTGACATTCAATGTGTTGACATGACGCCGATAGGTGACTTTTATATTCGTGACCCACTGATGTTAAAATATATTAATTTTTATGTAGGGGTTGTTATTATTTATCTCTTATATCTATAAGTAGTAAAACTAATAGTAAAGCCATTTTAGCTTGTCTTGTTTTGCTTTTGTTTAGCTTACAGAGATACAATTCTAGTGATTGTCATATATTTTGAGTATTTTCTTTGCATACCTGTTGGCCTCATTGCCATTGGTGAAAAGATGACTCAAGCAATTATCTAATACTGGACAGATGCGCAGAAGCATTTACCACAATGGAAATTTAATTTAATCGATGTTACGGCTGCGTTCAAATCGTTCAATGTGTTTTGGCTTGTTTCGATGAGACATTTTATACGACAATGTTAAGCGTTAAATTAATCATATTCAAGATTTTTTAGAAGCGCTATGAGTGGAAATAGTCAGATACAAACAAAATGTCCCAACAGACGTAAATTATCTACAAGAAAACTAAAAAACATAACTCAAACTTTTACTTAAGAGCAAAAGTTTTCTGCAGCACTTGTCATAAACTTTTTAGTAAAAACTCGAAAATCTTATTGATTTCATTTAGGTTAATTCCAAATTAACCCACGTAAACATAAATAAACATTTTTAATATTTGTCGATTAAATCTAACTATTAAACCATGTTTATTTCATTTATTTATTTGACCGCCTGCCTGTTCGTTTAAGTATTATTATTATTATTTGAGGCAAAACGAAAGGGTTGTGCAATTGGCGCGGGTAGATGTTTGTGGATCGTGGCAGCCATATTGTTTTGGTGGCGTCGAAAAAACATCAAAAATTTGTAAGCAGTAGATACTTTTTATAAGCATTCGAATGTGCTTTACAGTAAGCAAATATTTGTACATTTTTTTCATTTTTATATACAACTAGCCAAGCCCGGCGCGCGTTGCTACGCCTCTTAATGAATAAAAATGCCGTCTGAATTTTAATTGAAAATTATAACTTTTTTTATGGGCGTGGCCCTGACAACTTTTCTAATCACGAAATTATATAATCATGAGAGTTCAATATGTGTGAAAAGTTTAAGAAAATCAGTCAAGTGCAAGTAGCTGAAAAATTAATATTTATTTTGTATGGGCGTATTTCATTTTTATGTATATGTAGATGGGCGTAGCCCCGCCCACTTTAAAAAAAAAAATACCACCCATAAACACTCCCTGGAATGTGTACAACAACTTGCCAAAGTTTGAGTCCGATCGGCTTTACCGTTTCGGATATAGCTAACACACACACAGACAGACAGAGTTTCACTTTTATATATATATAGATATAGATTGCCTTACTAGAAAGCACTACTGTATAACAGTGAGTAAACAACGTTAGCTAATACAAAAAAATAGATCAAAAATAGAGCTAAAGAAGCAACAAAAGCCCACGATTTCATTATATATTCACAGCGCTGAAATAAGCTTTTAAAAGGAAATGATCCAAAGTGGGACATCGCAAACAAATTGCATGACATACGTAAGCAGGTTTTTAAGGGACTATCAAGGTCCTATTGCAAAGCAGTAGTTGTTAGTTGGCATCTCATTGTGCACATGCACTCGGCCTTTCACAGACTTCATTTTTTTCATTCATCGTTTGTCCACTAAATGGATTAGAAAAGACATATATTCGCCCTTATTGAAAAACCCTTTACTTGGAAATACTACAGACCCGCATTATCAACTTGATTAACATTCTAACACAACATTATTCAGTTCAATACAATTGAATTCAAATCAAATCGATTCTAATCGTATACGTATGATGTACAGATACGATTGTTGTCGTTTTAAAGATAAACATGTGTATGAGTGTATGTTTAAATGGAAATATTTTTGTTCTAAGTATGTACGTATGTATTTATGTCTGTATTTATATATCTTTAATGCCTGCCTTTTTAATAGAGTGGTTGGTAGGTGTTTTTTTTTAAACAACAGACGTTTAAGTGGATTATTTGTCGTTTCACTTTGGTTTTGTTGTGGTTGTTGTTATTCAGCTTGTTTTTGACTGTATGTATTTATGTATGGGTGTGAAAATGCCAAAATAGGCTGTCGATAATCTACTTTGGAAATACATATTTCATATACAACCATATGTATGTATGTACATAATTATGTAAACAATTTAATACTTTAATATTTAAAGTAATGAATCGTAGCTATTGAGAACTAGAATTAATATTTAAATTAGTGAGACAAACTCTCATATTTATAAGTCTGTCTAGATTTTATTAATATTCTACTCCACTTAAGGTTTGTGGTGATGATTTGAACGTTTTAAAATAATGCCTGAACATTCTGATCGACTTAAAATCTATTGCTAATTCGATTAAGCGATATCGCCCATGCCCGTACATTTAAACTTTGTACTTAACTTTAAATACCTTTTTGATAACATTGTGCAACAGTGAAAAAAACGCAAGAACGTGACAGTATAGATTCGATTATACTAGCAAACGATAGTTAACTCTGTTTGGCCAGATTGGTGACCATTTTCTTTTAATGGGCCTCAAATGATTCTGAAAATTAGTGGGCCTTGCACGAATTTGAAAAAATAGAGGCAACATTTATTTTTTTTTTTTTAAATGAACAATTTTTTTCCTTTATTTAAAAAAAAAATGCAGGAAAACATTTTTTTTGGAATAAAATATTAACTAAGTTTGTTTATCAAACCCTTTGCTACATTATTGCCAAAGATAATTAAGCTGCACCATCAACTTTAAACAAGCTATTAGACAAAAACTGATTACACCTTTTTTAAGCGACCCACTTATTTTCCGAATTGTTTAAGGCCCATTTAAAGAAAATGGTCACCAATCTGGCCATGCTGAATATGAAAGAATAAGTTTATTTTATTGTTGTGTAGGGCATAACATGATTTTCAGTTGCCTAAAGCTGCACAAGTTAAAATTTGATGCTGTTGTTATTCAATGATTAATTGTGAAATTGATTCAAGCAGATTATGTTGTTCAAATAAATACATTTTCTTTAGGCGGCACGACACACAACTTTTACGCAAACATTCATTGGGTTGATTAGCATCAATTGGACGTTATTGCGATAAATGGATTCGGTAACTTCAAAGAATATTTTCTAAATAGATCTGTGTACTCTTATTTATTGAGTCAGTAGTTCGAAATAACTTTTACATATGAAAAATATGTTATGTTAAGCAGGATAGAGGAGGAGGCAGTAATGTTTGTGAACATTCGATTTTAAATTGGCGTAGTTAAACTGATAGGTTAGGGAAGGTATTAAGGATTTTTTGCTGCCGCTAAATAGTATACATTTAAATTCGTTTGTTTATTTAGAAATGTATTTTTATCATGGTAAAACTCTCTATGGATGGAATTATTTGAGCATGTTTGCTCTTTTAAGGGCAAATATATTTGGCTAATGTGATCGTAGTCGAAGAGTATTTAAGAGAGAGAATAGAAAATGCATTTATTCATTTAAAGCCAATGGATTTTAAATGAATGAATGCTAAAAAAAATCGTATAAAAGGACGCGAGCAATAGCACGTTTTTAGTTAAATACAGTCCACATTGCAACGATTTGTTATCTTCCTGTTCCCATCAAAGTCCTTTGCCCTCTCCTATGTGCACTCTTGAAATTCTAAAACATTAGAGATGGAATAATTTGTTTACTTATGAGTTTAATAAACCGAAACCCCCACTTAGGAAATGTTCAGTCCAATTTACATACTATATGGAAAAAATTACATTTTTTGTGCTTCTAAACAACATTCCAAATACTCTAAATAAAAATCATATATCTGTAAGTAACATACATGCATTACATACATATTTGTTCCCGTCGATCATATAAGGATCTCAAAAGAATATAAACTATGTTTAAATCTCACAATAAAGACAATAGTTTTTTTTTTTGTCAGAATCTCGTTAATTGTCTCTTTTATCTAAAAAAACTGGTTGTAATCATATTTGTAGCGTAAAAAATTGCCTACAAAAACATTAATAGATTAGTTTAATAAACAGGTTTTCTGAACAATTAAGAATCATCACGGTTTTTGAGCCAGGTTCAATTGCCATAACTATTTTAATTATTTTCCTTTTTAGGTTTTATATTTTTACATGAATTCAGAATATGGAAACAAATCCATTTGTTTAATTTGTTTTTTTTAGGTTGTTCGGTATTGGCTTTCGCTTAAAGCAGGTTCTGTAAATAAATTACGTTCGCACTTTAAATTTCGTAGGACCCTCTATTAATATCAAGTTGTATTTTTGATTTAAGCATTTAAATGAGCGCGTTACTTTCGCTGTTAATATTGGTTTTAATAAAAAAATTGTACAAATAAAATTGGTTTCAACAAATATTTTCAAACTGCCAACTACAGTTTTCACATTTTAAACGCTTCAAAAACTTTCGCACATTTAGCAAATGTATAAGAAATTTAAATTTTGCCCCCGAATACAAATCAAATCCACAGCTTTTTGCATGTTTTATTTAAATAAATTAAATTTTGTTTTCGTTGTTTATCATGTTCTTCTCTTTAACCAACTTAAGTATTGCCAATGCGTGACACATTTTGTTGTTGTCTTCGCAAGAAAAATATTTTAAGAAAATGTTTTTAAATAAAATTGATTTTTACACTTTGACAGCTGTCTGCTATAGACATCAGCACAACAACGTAAGTGTACGTATGTATGTATGTATGTATGTTTGTATGTACAATAAAAACAATTACAATGCAAATTGCGTTAGTGGCGTCCTTTATGTGTCACATAACTTAATTATTTAACTGCATTCGGAAAATTTTGCACAAAAAATAAATGAAACAAAAACAAAAATCGTATCTTAACAAGATCTTAAATTTAACTCTTATCAATACATCACGTATAATTAAACGTGTTGTAACGATATGAGGGGTTTTAAATATCATAGATATATTTTGTTATACGACTTACATACAAATGTATGTATAAATGTAACACACACACCCGTACACATATTCGTTTGCAATGTTGTTGTTTTTGGTTGTGCAGCAACAGCTTCATAGTTATAACACAAATAAAATTCATTTTAAAATCAACCAACTATAAAATATAAATGTAGACGTTTGTCTTAACATTGGCAACATGAAATCGCCTCCTCGATGCAATAACGAAGTCCCAATTCGGAATGCTTTAGAGGCGCACATTTGACGACCACCTAGACAGCAAACACCATTCCACACCAGTTCCCAAACAATACGAATACAAATGTGGCATGCAACCAACGGCAGCAACAACGGCGGCAGTTTAAGCCATAGCCAAAGCAATACCAACAGCAACAGATATAAAATCACAGCTCTAGAAGAAATACAAAAATACGAACAAAAAAAAACACAACCAACCAGTTTAACGGGCTTCAAAGCATTCAAAGGAAAATCAACAACGTAGCCGATCGATCGACCCAAAAGAAAAATCAACTTTGAAAACTGCAAGTATTTCATGAATGCAGCCCACTAAAATTAAAACAAGGAACAGCCGACAACCAACAAAATGTGTATTAAGAAAAACAATAAACTGAAAACAGTTCACCTACATGCGAGGGACACTACTTTAGGAATATTGTTTGAAAATTAGCACAATTCGAATTTCAATGTAAAATAAACTGAAAAATAGTAATAAGATTTGGCAACAATTGATAACTAATTATACTACAAGCAGTCGATGGATCGTCAATATTTTTTATTTTTATTTATTAAAACAATGTTTTTTGTTAATTCTGTAAATACAAACAAATGTATGTTAAGTGAAAAGAGAAATATCGTTGGACTAGTTAGTAGTGGTTGCGTGTTCGATTTCCGCCTAAACCTCTTATTTCCTACTCTACAACAGGCATAACAAAATAATACACAACAGCATTAGACTTATTATACAACCCTCGTACGATTATACTAACAAACAGCATTTTGATGAATCAAGCCAGATATGCTTCTTTGTAAAAAAATTTTACCAAAAATGGCAAAACACACACATTTACACACACGCTTTCCAAAAACAGAAAATAACATGAAAAAAGCTCACAACATCATGCTACACATTGGCACTTTTTTTGTTACTGCGATTGATTTATGCGACAATAAGTTGTATCGGTAACATAACATCTCTTCGCCAGAACATGAAAGGCACGAACGAACATCAACTGGAATCGGGCAAACAGCAACAACGAAAACTCCCTGACCAGTCAAGTCAGTCAACAAGAGTCTTCTTTCTCTTCATACAAATATTCCAAAGTGTACATGTGATTAAGAGCATACAAGTGCAAGTACAAGTACAAGTACGTCACACGGCCCAGCTACAAAACACGGCGGAGTCGAGGGTTTGCATCTTTCGCTAGTCGAGTGGATGGCTGCTGATGGTGTGGAGCTGATGGTATAATGTATGCATGGCTCGTTTGAGTTGGATTTGAGATATGACAGCATGATATTCCATGAATTTGTATGCAACATTCAGTAGTAGTTACGAGTATTCCTCCTCTACTTTTTAGTTTTAATTCTTTTGGTTGTTGGAGTTGTTTTTTTTTTTTGTTGTTTATTTGTTGGATATTAAGTATTATTCAGTCGTTTCTCTTCTTTTTAATATTGGCAATGTTTTATTTATGAAGGTACCATTCATTCATTCATACATTCATACATACATACATATGTACATATGTATATCCATGCCCCATCAGAGTAAGTAAGATTGGTCGCATACACACGAGCATTGCTAACGATCAATATTGGTTTTCTTTCAGATTCATTTTAATCAATTGCCCAGGTGGAATGAGCGCCAAGTGAACACCAAGCAAAGACTATTTATTTATCGTTTAAAAGAAAGAAAGTTTTGAAATTTATTTTTTCAAAGTTTCTTGATTAATTAGCATTGAAGAACAAAACAAAACTGCGACTTGCTGCTGATACGAGTCACGTCCTCCAGCTGCTTGCTTTACTGATTGCAGCTACAAGAAAATACAATTTTTTTTCTTAACTAAGTTTGAATTTAACACCCAACATAATAAATTATTTGCAAAGTATTGAGTTTATCTAAATAAGAAACAACTTTAGCTTCCGTTTTGTTTACGGGCTGCTTGTTTTTGCGCTACTGCAGCATTCTTTGTAATAAATAATTTCTAATTAAATGAAATCAATCTTTTAAATTACTTAAAAGCTTAGATTAAAATTAAAAATTCTTTTCATTTTGCCTAAAGATTTCGTTAATTTGTTTATTGTCATCGATAAATATTGTATAAAAAACCTTCATTTGAGACACTTAGTGCAGCTACAAAAGCAAAATATTAAATAAATCGATTTTTAAGTTTATAATAAATAAATCTAAAAAATCGGGTTTTCAATATTTTCTATTTTTAACACATGACTGTGACGTGTTAATCGATTAATGCCTAAAACCCCTTAAAAGTCCCATTTAAAATATAAAATTGTGGCTTTCATTGTTACTGCCTAAATTTAGTTGAATAATTTGTTACATTTAAAAATATTTACCAGATTTATTATTGCAAAGACTTTACAAATTACACCAAATATCAGATGCTAATATGATAGGAATATCTAAATAATTTCTTCAACATCTACTTTATTTTCGTTATGGGCAGATCGTAAGATGCTAGACCCCAAAAGCTATTAAAAATTCTTATTAAGTTATATTAAATATTATGCATAAAGATACATTTCAAATATACCTCGCTTGTTTCATTCGTTGGTACGAAATCTTTATCTTCTAATGAGTCATTATAAGTTTCAACAATTTCTTCCAAATGGCTCTCCATTCTCTCAAATTTTTTATTTAATTAATTTAATTTGTGATTTGTGAATTTTTCCAAATGGATGACTATTATTTACACAATCAATACATGTATTGATACATACATGCCAGGAAATCCTGTTTTTTTTTAAATATATTAAAAATATCAAAAATATTTCGAAAGTCGCCTACAAAAAATAAGGTTTTGCAGAAATACGTTAAAGAAGATAAAGGGAAACAATTAAAACTTATTCTAGCCTGCAAAAAAAGTTGGAACACAATTTTTAATATATGCAAACGATTTTGTGAATTAAATTGTCTGGTAAAGAATTTACTTTATTAAAACAAATAATATTTACTTTAAAGCCGAGTAAAGGCAACATTTGAATCCCTCTGTTGCATTGATATGAATCTACAAAAAGC
This sequence comes from Paykullia maculata, assembly GCA_003055125.1. NCBI lineage: Eukaryota > Metazoa > Arthropoda > Insecta > Diptera > Rhinophoridae > Paykullia > Paykullia maculata. The sequence continues at coordinate 6,231 of NDXZ01005497.1, read as the reverse complement.
CGATTCTGCATTTATGCTCAACAAATTTTCAAAAACTGATTGCAAAATAAGTGATGAACTGGGAAAAGCTTTTCTTAAAAGAACACTTTTGATTTTTTTGAAGAATCCAAAATTAACATATGATTTTGATGATAATTTTTAAATGTTTTTTATTAGAAATGAATTAAAAAAGTTAATATCTCAAATTAAAAATAATAAAACTTCCAGTGATTTGCCTGCAGAAGATTCTGATTCGGATATTATTTAAAGTAAACATTGTCGATTTTTCGATAGTAAAAAAAATAAATGACGCGATCCATATGTGCGAGAGTCCAACAAAAGCTCAAAATAATTAGTTATGTTTATTTCTGTTGGCAAGAGAGGAGGATATCTGCAGACTGTATACAACAACTGTTTTTCATCAGCTGCATATATTGGTAACAAAATCAGATCAAGGCTATCTGATGAAACTTAAAATGCTTTAATTTTTCTAAAAAACTTTTTAAGAAAAGATAATAAATTTTTTTTAATATAAATGTGCCAAAAATGCTTGTGGCTTCTGTAACTAATAAGTCGGGCTGTAATTCTTTTGCAGCTTTTGACTGTCGTTATGTTATAAATTAACTTTTATTTTAAAATAATTAAAAGTGTTTCTTATTGTGGTATCAAATTAATATTTTGTAGAAAATTATGGGCTTTTTAAAATCGTAATTTGAAATTAAGAAAACCTGAAATAAATAATGTTTAATAGAAATATTTAGTTAAAAAAAAACTTTTTTTAGAAAAAGAAAGCCTTAAAATATTATATTTTTAGGGCTTACCAATAAAAAGAGGCTAAATCTGACAACGCTGCTTATAGAAAAAACCCACTTCTAACAAAAACTTTTCAGCACGTGCTAAATATTTCTAAACCACGTAATGTCTCATGTTAACATCACATAAAAGTGATCAAAGCAGAACACATTTATTTTGAAAATAAAGCTTATTGCCCGACTACGGCAAAGGAAACAGAAGGGTTATGATTTTAGCCGTCATATACATATGTAAATATGTATTTTCGTCTACTTCCACTTTGCTTCTAAGCTTCTTATCATAATTTGACAACTAAAGCTTAGTTGGAAACATCCAATTGTTATTGACCAAGTGTCGTTGCATTTAATTAAATATGGCGCCCTCTAGAAGGCATAAAGTCCTTAACCCTTTGTCTTTTCTTACATTCATCCGATAATTGAAAATTAAACTAAACATAAATATTTTGTAATAAGTTTTTAATTTTTAGTCGAACTTATTTATTAAACGAATATTTTTTTTATTTATTCTGGTTCAAGTTCATTTTTAAATTTCTTCATTATGAAGAAATTAATTTTCGCTTGTGATAATTGAAGAATAAATCGCCGATATTCATATTTTCCATCGTTAGGTGAGTGCGAACGAACTTGAGCCAGAATAAAAATAGAATAAAAAATATTCGCCTAAACATAAATATGTATTTATATTCTCTCCAAACTTATTCAAAATACATACATATAAATAAATAAAATTCGTTTATTAATTACGTACCAGAAGTGAAAGGGGTCTTTGCATATAACCCCAAAATAATTTAAATTAAAATAGAGCTTAAAAGCTAAAAACTGACTATTGAAAAGCCCCTTTGGTCGCCTTGGTCGATGCCACCTACTCTAATAATACAATATGTTCATTATAATTGAAGAAAGAGATCATAATACGCTTAAGGGCAAAGTGACATATGACCGCGGCAATCCTTTGAACACCGCCATCAAAGGGTATTTCTAATACACATTTACAAATATATTACGTGAATTTTTTTATATTAAGTGGACAACAAATATATAATATTTTTTAGAAAACAAGTTAAGGTGAGTATATCATCTTGTTTGGCGGCTTTTTAGATGGGTTTAGCTTTTAACTTTACTTACTTTTAATTTTAAAGTAAAAATAGCACTAAATAAATAGTGATTCCAAAATTATACATATTTCGAATTTTGCTAAATATTAAAAAATTTTATTTAATTCGCGTAACTTGTAGATATTAAAAATGAAAAAGTTAATCAGCTTTCAATAAAGATATCTAATTAAAAAGCAAATGCTGTCTATCACATCGACCCCCTTTTTCATTTTGTGCGTCCTAAGTCGTCTTATCGCAACCTTAATACCATCAATTTTATTGTTTAAAAGTTAATGCCATTCAATAAAAACACTTTATATGACTTTACATTCTCCGTTTGAAATATACCAACACACAAACATACATACATACATACATACACGCAAACAAAATTATACCTTACGTAATAGATTACCATAAAATCCCCAGTACTTTGTTGTCGTTGTTGTTTTCTTCTCTCATTTATTGCTTTTATTTATATTAAAACTCTCACCCAATTTTTAGTCAAATAAACCTTTTGTGAGATTTAAAACAAATTGCTTGCTACAGTCTAATATTCCCAGAGGTGTACTCGTTCCACCACATATTCCTACGTTTTATACACAAAGGACACACACACACACAAACACACACGTACACATTCGCACAAACACAAAACACTTACATGCACTCAGCCAGTTTATTTGACATGCGATGAGGGGGCTTTAAATAAAGGTATACACAGTAACAGCAGTACGAAACATAACTCATACTTACATACATACACTTAGTCTTTGTTGCCTGTTTGCGTGGGTTGTAGTGTAACATACATACATACACATGTTGTGTGTTTGTATGTTTGTCTGTAAATATGACTAGAACACATCAAGTGCCAGTTCCATATGTTGCCCTTAATGTGGCAACAGCAAAAACATGTACTTTTTTCTAAATTCAAGCAAAACTGAAGGACACCGTGCAGCAAAGAACAAGCAAACAAAATTTCAAAAACAGCAGCAAGAACAACAACAACAAAACTATTACAGAGCAACAACCGTAAATAAAGGGTGGCAGTCAGTCAATTTGTCTGTTTAGTGTTGCCACACATTTGTACAAAAAAAAAAAAAATACTCAACCAACATTCATTTCGATACCTTAAACTCAGTTGTTATTTTGTTGTTTCCTGTTGTTTCAAACTCCATCTAAATGTTTAATAAGGATTCTACTCATTCGCCCTAACTACTTAAATTTTACTATAACAACAACTACAATACAATCACACATACAAAATACAAACAAATACCAAGAACTCCTTGTTAAAAATACAAACCTTTTTGTTTTTATTTAAATGTATTTGAGCTTTTTCTTTGTTATACAAGTTACAGAATCAAAGCAAAAAAAGAAAAATAATAATAAAAATAAAAAATTGAAGTTTTATCCTTGTTGGAATTCACATTTTTGTCTGGTTATTTTTACACACACTCTCTTGTTATGACTGCTTAAGGGTGAAAGGCTTTTACAGAGAGTTTGTTCATGTTTACAGTTTTGCGAATCCTTACGTATTTAAAATATTTTAAACATTTTTCTCTTTGACTATTCAATCCACCCACTAGGGAAAAAAGTATAATGACACTTTCATTCAGCCACTTTCATTCAAATTAGCTACATATAAATTACAGCTAAGCAATATCCAAATAACAACAATACAATTATATATATAAAATACTATAAATAGTCTCAGGTAGCCTGATCTGTGTGAAGATACTCTATCAGTTTTCTTCTAGATTCATCGACATTATCAGAGAAATCAATCTGGTCATACAATTTATTAAAATCTGCACAAATTCTTCGAAGTGGATCTAAATTCAAGTAGTTCGATCTATGAAATTTCAATCCATAAAAATGAACATGTAAAACATTAGTCAGCCAAAGTTTAAAGATATTTTCAAGAATTTTGTGACGGTTTAGGTGTTTTCCGAGAGTAGGGACCTGCGATCAGATATGATTTATCCTTCAATAAGGAAATTTTAAAACCTTTTAAAATTGTTTGTAAATAATTTTGTTTCAAGACCAACATCTGTAACTGTTAGCAAATGACTAATATGAGAGCTACGACCAATAATAGACCGATGACCACTTATTTTAAAATTTCAGTCCTTTATGATCGTTCAATTGCCAGAGGCTCAGTAAAATTGTAAACAGATTTTAACCAAAACTAACAAGATCCGTCTATAAAAACAAAAAGTTATATGTTCAAATTAATTTAAACTTTAAACTAATTTTTAATTACAAGATTTACTTTTGCAAACGGAGGGGTATCGCTTATTCCATTAAGAAAGTGATTCTAAGTCGATTGATTGGTTTAACAAAAAGTGGATGCGAAAGTAGTTATTTTGACACAAACTCATAATTTTCTTAATTCAAACCATCGTACAAAATATATTGGTTAACATTTTCCAAATTCCAAAATGTTTTGTCGTCAAAAACAAAAACCCTCTTTTTATTACATCATGGTCTATTTTTACAGGTAATATTCAAGAGTATTCTTGTTTATAAAAAGTTGTATATAAAAATAAATTAGTTTTACTCGTATCTTGAATCTCGTTCATTAATAAATTGCACTTCGTTTTGCCGGTTCGACTTAAAGTTTCCCGCTGGGTACTTTAAACACATTTACAAATAACATTTTGAATTATATGGTCTTTTCAACTTCTTTTTTTATTTATTTGTTTGGTTGAGCAACAAATATTTCTCCATTTTGTTGCCAAAATTCAGCAAAAGTGCTGCCACCAAATTAATGTATTTTTGAATGAATAAACACTTACATATGTACATATGTACATATGTATGTATGTAAGTATGGATATGTTTGTTTGTCATGTCACTCCTTGTGTTATTAATATTTATGGATTTAATAAATTTGACAGATAAATCCTTTAGCAAATTTTTGTGAAAACATAAAACATCACATGTTGATGAATCCCTGTTTGCTTGAGTTTAAATTCTTAAAGAGTTGAAATTAAATTTAGAGCATTTTGTTCTCATAGCCAATCTTGCATACAATTTTTAAATATTGTGTTGTGCTGCTTATGAATTACAAATGAGTTCTTTATGTAGAAAGTTTGCGTGGTGTTTTAATAAAAGAAAACTCATGCGGAATTTTCATCGTTTTCGAAAAACAACACATAAGAATTAATGTTTTAAAGTTGTCTTGAAAATGAGGTTTTTACGGTATAAACTTTTAAAAAAGAATGACATGTCCAATTACAACAAAGCTATCGATTTCTGTTGATGATATTTCCCCGCGCGTTTTCTAAAACTTGTCGATGCCGAATTGTCAAAGTTAACATTCAAGAGTTTTCTAAGAATTTCTTGAATTTTTATTAACAATTCTTTTAAATATTTTTGACGATATTATTCGCTTGCTATTACAAAAGTCAAGACTATAGCTCGAACGATCGACCATTTGGCTTAATTATTTGAAATAATTTTTTGCCACGACGGCTGGCAGTGATTCCTATTTATTACTTTTTGCAAACCAAAAAATGCTTTTTGGTGCTTTAACTTATGTAGCTTTCAGAGTAAACCTTCCCAAATTTGTCTTAAATATCGATTATTTTTGCCAGTGCAGCCTTAACTTAAACGACCTGTTCGTCTTAAAAGTGCTTGAATTTAAATTCAAAATGCTTAAAATTTTGATTGATAAATAAAATTCACAGTCTGCCACTGGAATCAAAATCGCAACTTCAGTAAACAGATACTAGCAAATATAATAATTTCGTTATTCTAGTAATGGCTAATGAAGGAGTTCATTTTTATAGCACCGCTAATCATAGCCACCAGATGATGGATAATCTAGCGTGTGATCATTCGTTATTATATCAATCGTTTTAAATGGGTCTACTAAATTTTTATTGGTTTAAAATGAAATTTTTTTATCAAATATTTTAATGTTTCCAAGCAAAAATCAAACCGTAAAAATATGGGCGCACTGTGCGACGTCTTTCGGATAATGCATGATCATTTAATGTGATTTATAGTTTATCAAATCGCTCGTTTGGACAATTATGAGCAGCATAGAATGTTAATTTTTTTTATTGAATATTTATCATTCATGAATCGTATTATATTATTGAAAACCCATGTGTAACGCAAAGAGTCTATTTAGCTATATATGTGCTTCTGTTTGTGGGAATTATTCCCACGGCCAAACTTTTAACCAAATGAAATTTGTTCAAAATATTTCTAGTCAGTTTGTTATTTAAAATGGGATAAACTGACCAAGTAGATAAGTATTTAAAGAACAAGGGTTGAAAAAAACCTATTAAGAAGTTTGTTTTTATACCCTTCACACACACACATGTGTTAAG
>NDXZ01005485.1:0-10158 GCA_003055125.1 Paykullia maculata | reverse complement strand
GTTTTGTATTAGTTTGTTCACTTTGTTTTGTCTAGGGAACAATAAATCACATTATGGAAAAAATTTTATGGGAACAAAATTTTACATTTTATTGTGATTGTGATTCCTTCAAAAATAACATTTTTTTTTCAGACAACCTTTTAAAATTATCCAAAATAATGTAAGGCAACACTGCTAACGACCATGACTTTAAAGGTAAATTGCACTTAGAAGTTGTTATTTAAAGTTCAGTGAGATGCCAAAGGCCATCAGCATCATTATCATTATCATCGGAAGCAAATAAAAAAGTTACAAAGTTTTGCTGTGGATACAGAAACTTCAATAGCTAAAAAGCAACAAAAAAAAAACTTATTTAAAAATGTTTGCTTCTTTACTATTTTATACAGGAAAGTTTATAAATATTTTTTTCTCTGTTCCGTCTAACAAAAAAAATTATTTACAAGCACGCACATACACACACGCGTATACACACATACACGAAAAAAATAAAACTACGTCTGTTATATATCTTTATGTGTGTATGTATGTTTGTTGACGTCATTAGTGTTGCTTTGAAGTTGAACAAAGTTTTTTTTATAACTGTTGCTGAACCTGGTAAAACAAGAAAGTGCCATTGGGAAGCAAAACACAGTTGTGTTAAGTTATTCAGACACTAACTTACACACACACACACTTAATCACTCCAAACACTGTAAGAAGAGAAAAGAAAATCAAGCCAAATAAAAGTTTTCATCCGATATTACGCAAATTAGTTTGACAAGTACAAACACGTTGGGTACTGATGTTGAGAGTAAAAAGTAGCAAATCAAAACTTACGGAGGATGAACTGTATGAAACGAACATCGTAATATGAATGTGAAAAAAAGATAACAATTCAATTTTAAAGTTTATAATTGTAAAAGAAAAGAAGCAGAACACACACACACACAGCCAATAGAAAAAATCATCTTTATTTATTTGTTCCATCCAGTTCAGAAGAGTTGGGAAAATATTCAACCTATTCAATAGAAACTTTTCTTAATCGAAACTTTTCAATCAATTTTCTATTAAAAAAGAAAAACTTTTTGAATAAAATGTTCTGCTTAAAGTAAACTTTAGACTATTTTCCATTAAAAATTTTTAACACGTTTTTAAATTATATAAAATTTTCAATAAATTCACAAGTTTCAAAAGAAATGTATATTTCTTAGTTATAGATGCCAAATCATCAAAACATTTTGTATTCAAAGAAGATTTTGCACAATTTTTTTTTTTTTTTTTAAATTTTATAATTATTTAGTGAAAAATCAAATTTGACCAATAATTCTACAGTCGTAACTATAAATTGTTGCTTTTTTTTGAGTTAAAAAATAAATCTTTAAAGTTACAGTTTTTAAACATTACTTCTAAACAACTCATTTCTTACTTACTTAGTTGGCTATTAACAATCGTTTAGGTCAGTAGCCTTATTTAGAATAGTTTAACATGCGTGTCAATCTAAAGCTATTCGCCTTCAGTTTCTTGCACCAAGTTTTGCGAGATTTACCTCAGCTTGATCCTTCCATCGGAGATTTCTTTGCCGGAGCATTCTCGTATGACATGCTCTAGCTAGCGCAACCGTTGTACTTTTATGCGCTTAACTATGTTGATATCATCGTACAACTCATATAGCTCGTAATTCATTTGATGGCAATACTATCCATCAACGCAGATGGGTCCATATATTTTGCGAAGAAATTTTCCCCAAGAACAGCGGTGTTTACTTGCGTAAGAACTCGTGCTTCAGTGCCATATCGCGTCTTTTCACTTCACTTTTCTTGCGACGATACAGACATTTCACCTCTCTTCTTTTCTTCCAGTACCTCTCCGGTATTCCATGCCTTTCAGCAGACTGCAGTGTTGCCAAATATGCAGCGTTTTTCTCTGCAGTTGCATTGCGACACTCCTAATCGTACCATGGATTTTTGGGGGGAGACTTTTGAAACCCAAGTACGGATTTGGCCGCAGTTTCTATGGAGTGATATTTTCTTAAAATATGGTCATCAGAATAAAGTCTTCCCAAAGATACAGGTTAATTACACACATGCGCTACAGTGGGACAAATTGGCCTACTGTACACGTTTATTTTTAAATATCAAATATCTTTTGGCTGTAGTGATACAAAACTAAATTATTTGCTTAAAACAAATAAATAATTTTTGTATATGCTGTTCGTAGCCTATTGGTGTTTATTTTAGTATTTATTTCAGAATATTTTTTGGTATTAAATTGCACGTCACTGTATTTTTTGAAAGTTTTGTATATCATTTATTTAAATGGCGTTTATAGATTTAAATTGATTTCTTTTTATTTATCCAAATCCATGAAATCCTTTAAGATCCTGATATCTTACTAATACATTGATAGATTGTGTGAACGAAAATGGGGCAACCTCTTTAAAGTTTTAAGTTGCTTTTGTTCAACTATTGTAGTTTTGAGTTCTACTTGAAACTATCTTTCATGTCATTTATGCAAACTGTGTTAAAGCAGCAACACAAAGAATCTACAAAACGGAAAATAAATCTCGTAAGAGAAAAGAAAAAGTTTTTTGGTTGGTTCATCGAAAAATTAAACTTTTGGCATTTAAATTAAATTGCCAAAGAAATAAAAGAAAATTTTTCAAAACGTAGTTTTCGATATAAAAAAGTTCTTCGAATTTTTAAGCTAATTTGTGGCAAAAGTTTTAAATAGATTTTTATTCTCTTTGTTTTGGCTTTTGATTTGTGTGAAAATGCAAAATGATAAGGTAAGAAATAATTTTTAAATTTTTAAGCAAAATTAAGTGAAAAATAGATTAATTTTATTTTACGCAAACTACATCTAATATGATCGTAAACAAAAGAAAAATTGAAGCAGGCTTTAAAGGGCACCATTAAAATTTGCCCTAAAGAAAAATGGCCCCAAAAAGACAAGGAAAGGAAAAATTGCACCAAAATCATAAATGAAAAATAGCCTCAAAAAATTCTTAAAATATTGGCGAAATGAAAAAATGGCCTCAAATTTTAACAGTGAAAAAAAAACAACACGTAAATTTAGGGAAATTTTACCTGTTTTTTGGAATAATTTCTGCTGTTTTTTAGAGAAACTTTTCCATTTTGAACTTTAGGTGATCTTTCATTTCTAATATTTTTAAAATCCTTGGGCTTTTTTTTAATTTTTCGATACCATTTTAAATGGTTACTTGAAAGGCGTTTTTAAAATTAAGATTTTACTAGTATGAATTAATTTTTCAAAGAAAGCTGTTAAGGCTTCGCTTAAAAAAGTGCTGTAGAAAGCGCAGGAAAAATGAACTCTGATGGATTTAAATCGCCGGCTTCGCTATAGCCAACGGCCGTGCACAGGGACTTTAAATTCTGATGGTTTTTCAACGTCGGCTTCGCTAAATTAAAGTACTTCTGCCACGTCGTCGTGACGTAGTATCCATGACTAAAGTGTTATAGAGTTCATAGGATGCAGTTAGTCATTTTATCAAGAAAATCTCTAACTTCGCGAAGCCGGTGTTTGGAAACTATCAGAATTGAAAGTCCCTGTGCCCGGCCAAAGGGTGGGTGATTCCCGAAATAAAAGATCACCCAAAGTTCAAAATGGAAAAAGAACAGTAAAAATTATTCCAAAAAAAACAGAAAAATTGCCCCAAATTTTTGTGTTGTTTTTTTTCACTGTAAAAATTTGGGGAAATTTTTTCATTTTTCACCTTTGGAGACATTTTTTATTTTGTCAATATTTTAAGAATTTTTTGGGCCCATTTTTCATTTATGATTTTGGGGCCATTTTTCCTTTCCTTGTCTTGTCAAGTCGTAAAAAAATTTTTGGCCCATTTTTCCTATTTTTTGAGGCCATTTTTCATTTTTGAAATTGGGGCCATTTTTCTTTGGGGCAATTTTTCATGGTGCCCTTGGTGAGCTTGTTTAAAATTTTCTCTTGTTTACGATTATACGATTGGGGCCATTTTTCATTAATTAACTTTGGGGCCATTTTTCATTTTGCCAATATTTTTAGAATTTTTTTGGGCCATTTTTCCTTTCCTTGTCAATTCAAAAAAAAATGTTTGGGGTAATTTTTCATTTTAAAATCGTGGCCAATTTTCATTTTTGAGTTTGGGGCCATTTTTCGTTCCTAATTTTGGGGCCGTTTTTCATTTTGTAACTTTGGGGCAATTTTTTATTTTTCAATTTTCCATAGTATCAACAAATTTAAAATGAAAAATGACCCCAAACTTTCGTGTTGTTGTTTTCAATGTAAAAAATTGGGGCCATTTTTCATTTTTACTTTGGGGCCATTTACCATTGGGGCCATTTTTTATGGTGCCGCTTTAAGGCATTTGCATCAAAAAAGGTTTTTTTTTTATTTAAAAATTTAAGACTCTTGATAACTAACAATATTTTCTCCTTTTCTCGAGCCTTTATTTTTCTTTTATTCTTTAAAGTAAAATTCGTTTAACTAAACATGAATTTCAATTACACAAACTGTATTCTTATCCCCTTTAAATTTAAAATAACTAAATCATTTAAACATATTTTTTTCAAGTTTTATAAAAAGAAAGGCGCACAAAGCAAAGAATTCATATTAAAATAAGACGCTTTATTTATAAAATAAATCACAGTTTTATTTATAACGTCAATCATAAAATTTAATTGAAATTAATTACATTTTCTTTCATTTTTTTTTTTTTTAATAACTGACAATATTTTATTTATGCCTCCTTTTCATTGGCATCTTTACCCTTTTCCTAAAAAGAAAATTTCATTAAGGAAACCTTTATCTTGAAATTTTCTTCATAGAAATTATGTCTGTAATTTAGCTTTTCATAGATTTTTTGTTAATAATATATATAAGTTATTTAATCTTTGTTTAAAATTGTATGAAATCAAAAAAAGCAATAAAAGAATTTTTATAATAAAAATTATTTACTGGTTAAGTTAAGCAAAATGGTTTTTATTTAAAGAATAAATTTAAAAAAATTCCTTTTCGTTTGAGATCATAAAATAATATTAACAAGTAAAATGTGTTAGAGCCGGTCGAAACCGACCATATTATATCATATACACCATAATATGTTAATATTAATATTATAAAGGGGATAAAGTTTAACTGTTTGGATTCCCCTTCAGAGCCTCTCATCGGCTTAAGGTAAAAAATGATATTTAAAGTAGGCGTGGTGCCTCCCGGGGAAATAAAAATCTTCGCATTATTTTTAACGCAACATTACACTATCCTTAATTCACCGTGTGGTGTGCAGTTACGTTGCAAAAATTAATCTTAAACCTTATTTTTTAAAACAGCTGACGGTAACGCTTTTATGTTGAACGACAATCACTCTTAGCGTGTTACAAAATTAATAACCAACTTTAACCTCCACTGTATTGTTAAACAACACAAAAAGAAATATTTGGCAACTAAAGCTCATTGACTTGTCTGGCATTTATTAAAAATCGTAAAACCACATCAAAGTACATATAAAAGTTTAAGGTATAAACGTGACAATCAAAATATTTAACATGATTTCGTACATATTTTGAAAAGCATTTTCCAAACTGTTTAAGTGTCAATCATAAGATTTAAATTAAGTGAGAAAATCGTTATTGTATTAAATTGGTTGTTTAAAGTCCAACGGTAGAAGAAATTTTATACATTTTTAGTTCTTCTGTTGTTAAATGATGATGCAATTTACAAAATAAAAATGTTGAAAAACAATAACAACTTTTGTATTACAAATTTGTTAAGCTTTTCATAGCTTTAATTACTTGGTACTTAAAATGACTAAACAGCAGCAACGCAATTATCTTTTTAGTAATTTTATGCTTGTTTTTATTATTTATGTATTAAAAACATTTTTAAAATGAACTTGCGCTTGATAGTGAAAACACTCAATATTTTTTTATGATTTTTCGAAAACCTTGTTGGTGGTAGTTTGCCACACTCGCAAACTGTCAAGTAGAGTCTCATGACTCTCGCGACAGTTCACCCGGCCATGGGCTCCCAGCCAGGCGAAATATGAGTACTAGATCCACCCTGCTGCCGTGAGATATCTCAGCAGGTCATTCAACCTGATCTCAGATATTTCACCAAGGCCCTCCAGCATGTGGTTACCCAGGAATCTGTGCCACCTGACAGATAGGGCGGGGCATTCACAGTCGTCGTTATAGGGGACGCCGAGTCGTTCTGCATGCTTTCCTAACATCCAGTGACCCGTCAATATTGCCAGCAACCTTGATATGTCCTTCCGGCCATGACTCAAGAGCTGCTCCGTGCGTCTGATATCAAAGAAGGGTCACGTTAGCCTGGCAATCCTACATGTGTCCAGATTCCGCCACCTATTATTAGCCTTATCAAGAAAGTAACTGTAGATGCTAGTTTTTATGGTCCCCAATGGTGTTGCGACTGAGCTCGCACTAGAGACGTTCAAAGCAGATCCTTCCTTGGCTAGTTCATCTGCCCGTTCATTACCGTAGTGGCCCCTGTGCCCAGGACCTTAGACAGTTGACCTACCCTTGACAGTTCCATCTTACACTGACCAACTAATAGGGAAGTGGTGCTGTACGATTTGAGTGACAAAAGTGCCGCCTGACTGTTGACAAAGATACCGATATTCCCCTAAATATTCCTGTCACGTATCAGCATACATGCCTCTCGAACGGCAAATATCTCAGCCTGAAATACACTACAATCGTTCAGTAGACGGCATGACACACCTATGTTGAGCTCCTCGGAGTAGACACCGGACCCAACGCCACAGCCCAACTTGGAGCCGTCTGTATAGATCCTGATCCCGTAGTCCCCTGTCAAGTTCCCCCTGCCCCATTCCTTTCTAGAGGGAGTTAGAACCTTAAATCGTCTATCAAAATCCATGTAGGGGGTGGTATAATCAGAGGGCTGGTTAGCAAACGAGGGCAATGTACCTCGTATGTCCTCGATCTCCAGCTCCCAGATGCCTTAAGCCTTACCGCACTGCTGGCAGATACGGCCAAGGTCCGATGATATTTTTATATTGATTTTCCAACAATTAACATTAATGTGATGCTGTTTAAAACAAATTGAAATAAATGTTACTTTTAAACTAATATAAAGCTTTATTTGAAATTTAACAGCCTCAATTACTAGTTACACGTAACTATTAAACTATTAAGTTTTAAGCAATTTGCACCAAATATTTTGTTATATCTTAAAATATGTTAAAAAATTGTTATCTATTTAAAACTTAAACAATTTTAAAACCGATAAATTTACGATGAATTTTATACAAAAAGCAACATGGTTTGGTCGTGACGATGTCGGTACGACGTCTAAAGTCGACTCCAGCCGACGCATTAGATGTCGTACCGACCATGCTACATCTTAAATTTGAACCATTTTTGGGAAAAGTAATCTTGCTTTTTGCCGACCGCCTATTGTACATATTTCGTAGGAAAGATAACGGTCGTTTGGCGACCACAAATGACGTGGCTACGACATTGCAAGGTGACTAAAAGCCAAAGATATTGTACGTGGTCGGTAAATTTATTAAAAATTTAACGACAAAAAAATATTTAAAAAGCGGATTCAAATCTAAGCGAAATCACTGAAATTGGAAAGATTTCCTACCAAATCCGACTGTTCAAGTCGCAAAGAAGTCAGCCAGAATTGCAGTTTTAAGTAGTTTTAAGTAAATAAAAAATTCTAAAACATTACGTTACATTTACGTTCGATTAATTAAACATTTAGCTGTTAATTACAATCCTTAACATGATTATTAAACATAAATATTATAACGTGTAGTGAATTGCTAATTTAATTGTAATCAAATATTAGTTTCTAACACGCCAAGCATCTTATTTATAGTTCCCTTATTAGTTTCATTAATTTTGTGCTCTCTCTCTCTCTCTTAATACAAAGTCTTCATGGTTTTCATTTTATTTTTGAACATAGAAACCAGTCAAAAAGTTTATTTCATAAAAATATTCATTGGTTGAATATTTTATATCACTTGCTGAGTGGTAAATAGCATAAGTTTAATTGTGAGTTACGAATACTTTAATAAATATCCTTTTAAAATCCGGTTTTTGCTAGAAAATTTTAGTCATATGAAAAGTTTCACTGAAAAAAAAAATTGTTTTACCGTTATTTTCTGTAGCTGTAAAAAAAATAAAAATTTTAAAAACCATGATTTCATTGAAAACTTATTTAAACAAATTCTTAGTGAAAAAGTTGTTGAAAACATTTAGAAGACATTTAGAGATTTTCTTAATATGATGATAATGATAAATAATTTTTTTGTAATATCTTGTAACATTTTTTATTTCTAGGAATTAATTTTTGCAACCAAAATCAAAACAGGAAGGATGCTTTTACTTACAATAAATGAAGATAAAAGTCTGTTTATTTAAATAAACTTATTTAAATTTGACTTGAGACTGCCTTTATTCTTTTGTTAGACATAAATTTGTTTAAAGTAAATGTTTACATTTAACGTTCCCAGTTTGGCAGTATCACGCGATGCTGTCAAAATTTAATCTAAAAAGCTAAACATTTTATATCTGGTATTTAAAAATATTTAGGAATCTCTGATTTCGACTACTTAAGTTTAAGAATGCCAAAAATAAGCTCTTTGTTGCTGTGGTAGGAGACAAGGGAAAGGGTTTTAACTTTATTATTATTTTTTCTCGTGGCAAATGTTATTGAGCTGTTGCTTAAAAATTTTGTTACTCTTGAAATAATAATTCAAACATTGTTTCTTTTATTGTAACCTTTTTCAGTTTTTCCCCCTCTTTTAATAATTTATTTATTCCTTTTTTTTTTGAAGAACAATACACGCTTTTACATATAATTCTTTTGAAATAAAAAAATAAGTATTAAAAACACAATTTATTATCATTTTTTATGGGTATTTTGCATTTATTTTTTTGTTTTGTTTTTTTATAATTTTAAAGGTTTTTTACTACTTAGCTATGATATATTGTATTTGTTAGATGCTGGTTGGGGGGAATGGGGAGAAGTGAAAGCCTTATTTAGACTTTAAACATTTAAAAAACATAAATTTCAAATCACTCTATGTTTTAATAACCTTAGATGAGTCACAATGCACATGTGTTAATATAAAACATATGTGAATCAAATGGTTGTTTTATACGTTCCGCTAATGGGTCTGGTAATAAACTTTTTAAGACTTGAATAAAATTAAAATAATTATTTTTAAATTTTATGTAAATGAACCACAATGCTGTTAAGGGCAATTTGTTTTTTATTTGCATGAAATTTAATTATGATATGAATAAATAATTAATAATTTTAATGAAGAAGAGGCATTTATCAAAACTTTAAAAAATTGTTTTAAGAAAATTCTAAGTAAATTATTTATTTATTTTATAAGAAAAAAAATGTTATTTCTCAAGAAAATTTCTAAGAATATGAAAAAGTTTTAAATAAAATTTTGTTCATCAAAACTAGTAAATGTTCCTTATTTAAACAAAAAAAAAATAATAATATTAATTCTTATTTGAAATCGTCATACAAAATTGAATTAGAAAACTTAAATAAATTACAATACGCTCTTAAAAGGCTTGTAAAGTTTATACTAATATTGTCTTAACAAAAAAATAATATAATTAGCAAAATTATTTTAAAACATTATGTTTCTTATAGCTTTATAATAATTTTCCACAGCGGACAAAACTACGTAAATTTATTTTTAATAGACTTTTTCGTTATATTTAAAATATAACTCATCATAATATTTTCGTGTTTTTGCACTTTCAGTCTTTCTACTTTTAAATATATTTTAGCTTTTATTTAAATTAAAATTTTTATGAGCCCTTAGCATGCCAATCAGTATTAATATGTTAAAAATACTACTCAGCTTATAAACGATAGTGATGAATAGAATAATGAAGATGACAACGACATTCAGTAAAAATGACACACAGTTGAAAGGGACTCTTAAAGAAAGATGATGAAAATCTTAGTTTGAAAGTTATATTGAGTTTCCTTTTTATGCCCTTCGCACAGGTGGCAAAAAATATCTATATATCGATATATTTCGTCGATATTTTACTTTCTAATATATCGATATATCAACATTTTTTCTTGCAATTTTATTTCGATATTTTTGAACTCTGGTTTCGTATTTTACACACAAAAAAATAATCGAGGTTATATTAACTAAGC
>NDXZ01005479.1:14106-40069 GCA_003055125.1 Paykullia maculata | reverse complement strand
TTTTGTTTTTTTTTTTCTTTTTTAATTTATTACACTTTTGTTTTAAAGAAATATATATATATGATGTGAATATTTTTTGCGTATTTTTTTTTTAAGATTTAATATCCTGAAATGGGATTATTTTTGATAATCTATAAGTATTGTTTAATGTTTTTTGTATAAATAAAGCTTAAAGGGAAAATATTTAGGTGTGTATTTAATATGGTTTTTAAGAAAAAATTTTTGTTAATATTTATTATTGAAGAAGTTAAAATTTTATGATTTACAGAAAAGTTTTAATTAGGTTTTTTGTTTCAGAAATTCAAATATTTTGTTTTTTTAAATAATGTTTAAGGAAAACAAAACAAAACAAAGTTTTTATAGTTTTTTTTAGATTTAAAATAAATTTGGTTTTAGAAGAATCCATTACTGTCACTATTTTTTATCTTAGATGCCTAAGTTGTTAAAAATTTTAATTCTTCTAAGAACAACAACTAATCAGGTTTTTTTAAAGCCTCAATTATTTATAGGCATCCTTTTAATGGAAACCTATTTAAAAAATCACTTAAAGAAATATTGGGATCAAAATTAAAACAATTTTAATATAAATATAAACATAAAAGAAATTTTAGCATAAATATTTTTGTTGCATAACGAAATTTATTTTAATGGTTGTTTTACAGTACTTTGCCATAAAGTAATTTGAATTTTTAATAAATCTTTATAAGTTTTAAGGCCATTTTTTCTAGATTTTTCTAACCACAAAAAAGGCAAAAGATACCTTATTTATGCACACAATTTAATTAGGCTGCCAGCGTCTCTGATTTAATAAATGTTGGTATAAAAAGCAGACAATTCACTTAAAAAATAGCATTTTATAGCTGCATCATAATTTAAAATCTCCCAAATGTGAGTTTGTTTTCTTTTTTCAAAGTCACCAACCGCATAAATTTCTTTAAGGTTTACAGTTTTTTTTTGCCGAGAAGTTAAATTCATTAAAGATTTTAATTAAAACGGAGATTAAAAAAGGGTAAAAGCTAAAATAATTTGTACATTTGCGTACAAATTTACGAGTATTGCATAAATCAGTAAAATATAATTTACATGTAGTGATAAGGACCGTACTATGGTAGCTTTAATCCTGTTAGACATTAGCTTCTTAATTATTTTTCGTTATCTTCTTGAACTTGATGACCGTGATTATTTTTATTTTAACCCTTTCTTTTTTTTGGAATCCTAACGCATCTCTTATTTGCTGACATACAAAATAAAATAAAAACAGCAACAACAAGTTACAAAGTCAGCAGCATTAACAGTTATATTAAAAATGTATCTTTTACAAAAATAATACTTTCCCGGTTATTTCAGGTTAATTGGGTTATACATAATAATTTACGCAATCATCCTTCTCGTCAACATTATCATTAGGAATACAAAAATTATACAAATGAGAAATACAAAAAAAAGTTTTTTTCTTCCTTGTGTAAAAACTGTAGAAAATAATAGATGAAATAAAAGCCAAAAACAGAATAAGCGAAAAAAAAGCAAAGATTCTTCAAAGCATCTTCTTTAATCAGCTTAACATCTTTACACTCGTACACTTCAGTAACGTTAAGAGTGGCCACTCAATATACAACGTTGATGAGAAAAAGGATTATTTGCCAATGCAGTCGGTTGCTGAGTTACTACTGACTGAATGTTTATCGTGGGTAACCAACTGCCACATTAATGATTGTATTTTGTGTTGCGTGCAAAGGAAGTACTCAATGTTTGTTAGTTGGTTGCTTTTTACACTTTCTTGTTTTTAGCCATTTGTTTTTGCTATTGATTATAATTAAATTTTCGTTATGACTTAAACTAAAATTACGAAAAAAAAGAGACTTAACAAAACTGAAAAAAAAGAAATAAATTACTAACAAGCACGATTTTGTTTTTCTAGATTTAACTAACGACATTTACAACAAACAAGCAAAGAAAAAAAGGATTTAGTTTTGGCCAAAATATTTCTTTGCATTTCATTTTTATCACTCTTTATTCATCTTGTTGAAAATTGCTTTGTTAATTATTAAAGTAAAATTTATTTTTCAAGCAAATTGCTTTAAGAGGATTATTTGCTGAACTTTAGTAATTTATTTAATTTTTGTTATAAAATAAAGCCCTTTGATTTTTATAAAAGTTAGAAAATTTAAACAATGCTAAATGCAAAAAAAAGAAGCCCATAAACTATAAGATCAAATATTTTAAAATATATTTAAGCGCTTTCACAAATTGTTTAAAATTGTTGCAGGATATATTAAAAAAAAATTTTAAAAAAGTCTTTTATATAAAACGTTAATGTTAATAAAATATTATTTAAATTAAAATAAATATTTTTTTTTAACACACAAGTTTTTAGTTTTTTTATTTTTTACTAAGAAAATGAAAGATCTAAAAAAAACATTTTTTAAGAGTAAAGCCATTTTATTAGAAACAAAAGGGTTTTTTGCAAACAAATTTTTTAAGGAATATATTTTTTTGGAATAAAAATATATTTTTTAAAAAATGAAGTTATCCGCTATAAAAACATATAAGAAGACGTCTTGCAATAACTTTAATAATTTTATCGAAATAAGAGAGATTTTTTTTTAATAATTATTTTTTTAAGAAAATAAACAAAGATTTACGGTCTTAAGCCAGGTATTCTGTTGAATATTTCACATGAAATTATGTCAAAATACATACAAAAAAAATTAACGTGAACTTTTCATGACAAAATGTTGCAGAAGAAGTACTCTGTTCATTTTGTGAAAACATATGATATGTATCTTCAACATTTTTAATAAACATGTGAAATAACATAGTCGGCAGTTGTTTCATGTGGAATTTATGAGCCGTTTACTTTAAAAGTGGTGTAAGTGTATTTTTTTTTTGAGATACATAAGGTTTTGCAATTGAATAACTGAATCAACTTCGAAAATTTGTAATGATAAAAACAAAAACAATTTTATTCATTTTATATTATATTAAAAAGTTCACAAATTGTATTCAATTTTATTAATAACTATTTTTTTGTCAAAATAAACTTACACCATTTTGAAAGAAAACGGCTCTAGTTGTATACTTTAATGCAAGAAAATCGTCCAAGTTCAATTAAATCGCAAATTTTTTATGTCTAAATATCATTGTTGCTCAACAAATTTCACAAATTGGAACAGAGTACTATGCCCATGTTTATAATAAATTTTTGAGTTAATTGAAGGTTTATTGAACGAATTTTCATACAAAATTTGTTTCATAAACCTTTGATAAATTTAAAAATTGTTTATAAATATGGGGGCTAGGCTTTAGTCATAAACGTTTTTAAAATTTATTAAATATTTATAAAAAAAATTGTTCAGACAATATTTGTATAATAAAGTTGAAAACTGTGTATAAATATAAAGGTTTGCCTTAAAAAAAGTTTCATAATTTAAATGTTTCTTCATTAACACAGTTTGCTTTTTTGCTCTGGCATTTGTTTTAATTAAACACTGACCATATATCTACATCTCATTCTTATCCTTACACAACAGCATTATTTTCTTTCACTTCCTTAGCTTATTTTTATCTTAAAGTCTACTTAATTAGATTTTTTTTATATTCTTTGTTAAAAATAAAATCATCAACAAACTTAAGCCAAATAGAAAAAAAAAATTTCGTATATACATGGAACTATTTAATAGCGGCAATATATTTGCCATTTAAAATGTTGCAAGAAATACAATTTGAAAAAAAAAGAAACTGCTGCAGGCGGAAAAATTTTACAAACATACATACATACACATATATAGATATAAACATGTCAAGTTGCTATTCCATCCTTTATACATACATATATTGTGTCTTCTCTTCAAGGCTGAAAACTGCAAAGAAAAAGAAATTAAATATGAAAAGACATTGTTCTTGACAGTTATATTTAGTAGAAAAGTGATTAACGTTTTTTTTTCCTCTTCTACTGCTGCTTTTTATTTTCCTTTTTTTTCTTGTTTGTGAGCGGCATAAGAAATTTGTTTTTTTAAGTTTCACATATTTATAAATTAACTCATTTTCTTATTAAATGTTGTGATGGAAATTAAAAGATAATCTCAATTCTTGTCTATTTTAGTGACAAAATTAAAAAAATACAGATTATATTGATGGTAAAAAATGTAAAATTTTAAAAAAGAAATAATGAGCAAACAATTAAACACATACAAGTTTTTGATTGAATTTTTAACTGAAATTAAAAAAATACATACAAAAGACCAAAAGACCATACAAAAGTGGATGGCTGATGAACATCAAGTGATTATTTAGCTTGACCACTAGGCCTTGGTTCATCACAGAATCAAATCAAATAAGAAAGAATTTCCTAACAGTTTCAAAATTAGCTTCTGTACCATATGTATATCAAAAAATTATTGCCGGCCTTTGATGACATACAACTAATTTTTCAAAAAAAGAATTGTTGAGGCAAAAAAAAAGTGTTTGACAAAATTACAATTTTATAAAAATTTACAATAAGTTCGATATAACATAACGTCATAAAGTCTGAACATAACGTCATTTAATGTTATTTTGTATAACATTAATATATTCTAAGGTTGCTTATGTCGGTACATTGTTACAGTATGTCCTAAGGGTGTCATCTAACACCTTTTAATGAAGATATCAGGTTAAAAGACATATTCCATTTATATAAAGTGTTAGAACTTAGACTGGTACTTACCTCTAAGAAACAAGTTTCAGGACTAGTTTTTTGTCAGTTGCCCTTTTATTTTTTAAAAAAATTTAGGCAATAGTTTTCTAAGAGTTTTTTGCATATTTTATTCCCTCTCGTATTTTCCATTAATTAGTTTGCATGCCTTATTTGGGTACATTTTTCTACATTTTCAAAATATGCTTCTATTTTAGTTTCTTCCACAAACATCTTTTAACTTTTTTGTTGTTATTAATAGACAGATGACAGTAATTGAGAGAAAAAATGTAAGCAATCATAAACAACATACATTGTAAATACGTCTTTATTCTTGGAATTGAGTAAGTAAGACTTTGCATGAAAGTAGTTTGTAGTTTAAAGCTTTTAAATAATAGTTTTAAGCACAGATTTAGTATTAAAAGTGGCTTAATATTAAGATTTCTAATTTAAAAAAAAACATTAGTAAATCATTTATATTTTCTAACTTTTTATTTAATTTCTGTAACTTTTCCATTAAAATTTTAGCCACTTTATTGAAGAAAAATATTTATTTGTTAAGGACAAACAATCACTTACTAAATTCTTTTAAGTTGTGCCAAGTTTTTATTACTGTTTCTCATAAAACAACATGTGCTTAGATTGTAGCACAAATAATCTTCTTTAGTCGTGTATGTTAAGTGGCACTTTTGTATACTTGTCGAAGAATTTTTGTTACTTATGTTACATAAAAGCAACATAAAGAAAGAAAACAGTATGAAACAAAAGTGCAAAATAAGAAAAACTTAAAATGTGTACAACCAAATATCAACCAATTCGGCTGTTCATAAATTGGATATATTTAAACTATATTTGTTTTCTACTTGTAACATTTAAAAGTGTTAAATTTAGTTTTAAATTTTAATTTTAACTATTTATGATTCATAGAATTATTACTGATTGACTCAATATACAAAAAAATTTTGAAATTTACCATTTTTTATTCATGAATAAAAGTTGCTCATTTTAAGCAGTATAAAATTTTCATAACATATAAATAATAAAAATATGATGGCCCCAAAAGTATTTACGTTTTTTAAACAAAATTTCAAACAACACTTTATTTAAAATTCAAGCTTTTTTTCCTACGGTGACATTAACGTTGACAACTACTTTCATATTTGTCTCCATTTATTTTAGCTTGAGAGAGTCCTTAAGGAATTAATGTCAACAAAAATATTTTTTTTTCACTTAAAACTTGAAAAAAGAGATGAATTGAGTACGTGTGTTTATCAACTAAAACCAACTGGTAGTGTTTTTTTAACAAAAAACGTAAAAGAAAATAAAAAAAATTGTTTATGCACGTGGACTCTGAGCCTTATGTTTAAACAGAAAATACTAAAGCACTTGACTTTAAGTACGATGGCACACAATACACATACATACATACGTATGTCATATGAATGTAAACCTGGCTCCAGAGCATACATTTTTTTTCTATTTTAAATGTCTCTTTGTTATATCTAAATGTTGTTTTGTTGCTGATAAAATAACTGTTGCCATTGTTGTTGCAAAATAATAAAAAATAAAGCAAAAGAGAGTACAATAATACAAAGTTTAAGTACCATCAGTAAAAAGACTGTACGATAAGATATGTTGAGGTTATGGATGAATATATGTCTCTTGGTGCTTCAAAATACTAAGGCAGAGTGAAAAGTTTAATAAAGATATAACTATAACATTAATAAGAGATTTGTATAAAAAATGCAGTGAGCTTCAAGCTATAAAAAATGTAATAACGTTTTAATTGATTTAAGAAAAGTGTTAAATCAATTTTTGTTTCTAAGTTTTTACACAACCATTTTAAATCATATATAGTATAGTGAAGGTTTTGTTATAATTCTTAAATAAATTTATATATTAAGGTTTTCCATTTTATTTTAAATACCAGCCTTATTTAAAAATACCTACCAAAAGCACAAACAAAGTAGAACAAAAATCAAATCCTTTGGTAAAAAAAGTTAGACATATATAAATATTAAATGAAGATAAGTCATTTCTGAACTGAACTTTTTTACAAACAAGTATTTCTTTTCACAAAAAAAACAAAGAACTCTCTTGCCACAAATGCGAAAAACTTGATTAAGGCTTTAATCGACTAAAGTGTCATATTTCCGAATAGCAGAAACTATGTTAGGTTTTATCAAAGAACTTTCAAAAGACTTTAAAATAATGCTTTAAGAAACGTTTAATTCTTTATTTGTCTATTCGGGTAAATTTTTTTTGATTAACTTTTAAATTTTCGTAGGAGGAAAAACGAATCGAAGTTCACCTCTTTCGATTTTTTTTTTGAAATTTGAGTTTTCGCAAAAATGAAACTTGACTTCCTTGGATGATTTTGTACACTTAACCGAAAAGCGGTGACATAAAAACCAGTGTCAAACCAGTCATATTATATTTACTTAAAGATATTAATTTACTAACAATATATAAGTATTAAGACGTGTATCTTATCCTCTAGCTAATCACTGTTTAAATAAATACATTGGCCAACATATTTTTAATTTTGTGTAAAGGCTTAAGCGGCGCTAAGTCTAAATTCTATCAAATTCTTAAAATTATTTCATCACATCAGTCTTTTGAGACATCTTAACATAAATTTTGAAGAAACCCCGTTCTTCTGAGGTCAAACCTAGATTCAGTGCAACTTAAGTTTTTAAAAAAGAATATTCTATGCTCAGGGATTTACTTTTTCTAAATTTGTGAGCCTGTCTTATTGTTGTGTTACGTTGTATTTTTTTTAATACTTACTCTAAACTAATGAGCATTGTTTTTGACTATAGGTTTAAATGTAGGCAAAACTTAAAAATATGATGACAAGATTTTACTTGTTATAACAGTCGCCCCAATTTTACACAAAAATCGTAGATTATCTTAATTTAAAAGTGACTGCAGTCAAGCTAGCAGCTTTGCGGGTTTTAGATAAGAAATATTTGTTACATGAAATATTTTTATGAATAAATAAATAAATGTAATCTTGTATAAAATTAAAATCTAATATTAATCTCTTAACTCCTAAAATATTTAAAAAGAGGGATTATGTTTAATAAAAAAGATGTGATTTAGTAGTCTAGGTTGAAGAAGTTTACATTTTTAAAGGGACAAAGGTCATTAATAGCTATGATTTTGTAATAAATTTGGTGTGTATTTTAAAAAAGTGGGAGATATTTCTGATAACAATAATGCTGATTCTTAAAGTTTAAAACTTAAAAAAGTCAAGTTGTTAAATATTTCGAAAATTGCTCAAAAAACATTCAAAGACTTCCTTCATTTAAAACAAATTTTGCCCCCTGCTTCATCTTTAGTTGTGACTGTATTTGCTGTTTATTATAAAATATACAAATTTTGCAAACAAATATAAAAAAGTTTAATGTTTTTCTTCTTGTTGGCTTTTATGCTCTTAAACACTTCAATTGCTAGATTATTGTTGAAACTTTTTTGTTTTCCTTGTGTTAAGAACATGTGTTTGTTTTATTTTAATAGTTTTTTTTATAGTTGTTTTTCTTTTTGGTTTTTTATGGTTTTAGTTGTTCTATTGTTAAAAGCATTTATGGTAAATTTTTTAAGCAAATAAATAATTTGTTTTCTTTGCTTAACTAAAATTGTATAAAATAATTGACAAAAGTATTTAAGTTTTTAGGATAAAAATTATAGATAATAAAACTTATTATTGTTAAATACACAAGAAAAATGTTTACCTTTTAAAGTTGCTGTTTTAACGGTGCGTATGATAAATATTTATATTAATTTCCATGTTAAGTAGGCGCCGTGTTCTAAAATTTTTTAACACAAGGTATATATGCAAATAAAAGTAAAAATAAATTGAATAAACCCTTCGATTGGCTTTTAAATTAAATAAAAACATAAAGACATATTTTTATATGTCAATCTCTATATGCAATTTGTCCTTTTTTACACACAAATATAAAACTTTTTTTAAAACATTTTCTTTAAATTAACTTTGAACAAAATATACAAAAAAAAAAACTATATTGTTAAGGTGAAAATAGACCCCAGGGAACAAATTTTATATTACATGGTTTTCATATTTTTTTTACGACAATTTTTTTCTTTATTTTGTTGCTTCCTTTATTTAGCATAAACATAAGATGAGTCTTCTTTGGGGTTTTTATATGTTTCTAATACAATAAAACAAAAGTTTTGAGTGTTTTGTAGCAGAAAACATGAAAAGAAAAAACTTTTAAAATTATTTTCCACACAAATAATATAAAGTTTTTTGTTTATTTAAATTTTTCTTATAGAAATTTTATGCAAATATTTGCAATTTTTTTAAATATTGTATTGTATTTACTTTTTATGATTGAGAAAAGTCGTGTGTTCTTAACAATCACAGTTATTTGATATACATACATACATATACATAATATACACAGCTGAAAACAAAGTTTCTTATAAACTCGGATAAAATTATGATCAGTAGGGGAACTAAAAATTCTGTAAGGTTTTAATTTTTTTCAAATATTTAATTCAATAATTTTAATTTTGTATTATTTCTGTATGTGTAATCGTTTCTTTATAATTAATTTGTAATCTAAAATGTTTTAAAATAAGCAAAGACTTAAAAACTAATTAAAAGTTCTCTTTTTTAATCTGTAAATTGAGTCTAAAATCTTGAAATTTGTAAGATCCAGTTCTGTTTGGCATTTAAGGTTATTTGGCAACAAAGTTATGTATCATTATTTATTTACTAATGAATTTTATTCTGGATTAAAGCTTTTATATTTTGAAAGTGTGATATGTTTAGAATGTTATCATTTTATTTAAAAATTCAGTTTCCCATATGATATTAGCCGAGTGGAATGCATTTTCGAAACTTGACATTATCATTATTTATTTTAAAATTTTGTACACAGCGCGGTATGTTTGTCTATCTATTCGTTAAATTGTCTATTTGTATTTGCCAAAGAAAAAATGTACTGCTAATCACATACCTTTCCATAATTTATTTTAATTATAAATACCTTTTGCCCAACTTTTCGATTTACATTGAATTTCTCTGAAAAAAAGATAGAAATAAATATATTAAATTTTGCTGATTTAAATTTATGCTGAAAACAAAATTGTGAAAAATTTAATTTTATATTCATAGAAGCAAATGTTTACATACATAAATTATGTAAAATTTAAAATTTCGCTAATATTGTAAAAAATGTTTAACAAACAATAAAACATTATACATTTGAATGTATATAAAGGAAAAGTCAACAAATTACTATGAAGTTGAAATAAAATAAGAAGCAAGAGTTCTATACGTGACGTTTACAGTACCATTTAATATTTAAAACGTTATTGCAAAACACGCAAACACAGCAAAATAATTTGTTGTTCCCGCCCATATAAAAAAGACACGATAATTATTGAGTTGTTGTAGTAAAATGTTTGATTTGTAAAAAAAAAAGATTTGAGTTCTTTTTTATGCCTTAATTGTTTAAAGTCGCTTCAGCTAATTTTTAAACAGAACTGGTACTGGACAGTCTTATATTATAAGAAATTTTAAAATTTAGTTTGGACTCTGAAAAGCTAAATTTGAATTTATTTTTTTTGAATGAAACAAGTAAGTCTGTTATTATATATGGGTTTGATTTTTGTGTGAAAAGTTGAGAAGCTTTCGTTATTTTTGCTTTTATATCTGCTATTGATTATTCTTTTGTGCTGATTTCTTAATACATCTGAATTTCGGACATTTAATATAGAGGCTTTGAAAAGTTTGCTTCAGATAAAACGCGGACAAAAAATTTATAATATCTGTGGCAATAAATCATAATGGCTTAAGTCGAAATTTCGAGTTTTGAGATATTAAGTGTTTTGTCTAGAATAAATTGTGGTTGGTTTTTATATACAATTTTTAGCCACAGAAAAAGATGCACTTTTCTTAAAACAAAACTGTTAATTTCATAAAAAAACAACGTTTTATTAGTTAGTATTCGTGGTTTTAGAAAAATAAAAACTTAAGTGAATTTAAGCTACTATACTGAAAGGCGAAATGATTTTTATAGATATTAAGTCGATTTAAGTTAAATTTAAAAATGCCGAAAACCTGAGTGAGATAAGATAATTTTTTATAAGGAAAAATTTGAATGGGGTGTTAGTTATTGCACTTAAGTGTGTACAAGTTTCAATGCTCAAACAATTTAATATTGATGTACCTACCTTAAGTTGATTTAAGATGTTATGCCTTATATATTATTTTCCAAAAAGACTTAAGCTAAAATGTAAACGCGTATAATTTTATTAATAATGACATTAAATACTTGAAATTTAGTTGAGTGATAGATCTTGAAAAAGAGAAAAAGAAAATGAAAAAGCACTTATGTCAACTTAAGCCATTATTATTTATTGCCACAGATATATGTTACGTACAAATTATGTTTTATCGACAGCAATACTTTCGGTTTGTTCATATTAATAAAATCCCACTTTAAAGTCAAAGTTCGTTATTATATTCGTCAATGTCTAAGAAAATTTTCTAAAATATGTATTCTCTACAACAACGTATATTTAACATGTTTATTTTAAATATTTGTTGTATAATCTTTGATACATACGAAAAGAAAAACTTATTTACAACCTCTTTCACCACTAAAGCCAATTGATTATGTTTAGCTTTATTTCATAATGTCAATAACACAACTCTACCTTTACTTGCACCTTTAAGCAATGAAAGACCATTAAATAACACCTTTACCCTAACAGCAACACAAATGTCTGCTTACCACATGCACACATATAAAAGAACAGCAAAAGAAAAACCCTTGATATTTATTATGAAATAATAAAATCATGTTATAAAAATAAAAAAACCAAAAAAATAAATAAATAAAACGATTCGTTGTTTATTTACAAGTACGACAGGGGCTTACACTAATTAAAACTCTAACATGTTAATTGTGGATACATTGACCAATATATAACAACTTCTGACTCTCACATATACATACATACACATAAAGTAACCGCAATCAGTGGGTGCGATACAAACTGAAGAACAAAAACTACCTCATAAATAATATTTAATTTGAACAAACAGTGAATCTAAGCAAATTCATGTTTTTTTTTGTACATTTACATACATATGTACATATGTTGTGTCCCTAATTAAATTTACATATTAAAATGAACGTGTAAATAAATATTTATATGTATCTATAAATGTGTGCCAATAACGCTGGTGCTTTTTGTTTTTGCTGCTCTTCTTTTTATACCCTTCACACATGTGGTATAAACAGGCTTGTCATTCCGATTGTAATTTCTTCAATATTCATTTGCGACCCTATAAAGTACATATATTCGGAATCCTTATATATAGGGAAGTCGATTTAACCACGTCCGTCTGTCCGCCTATCCGTCTATCCGTCTGTCCGTCTGTCCGTGTGTATGTTGAAATCAAGTTAACATAGCTCCCAGGGTTGTATGTGGTATTAAACTTTTCGAAAAAATCGGTATTGAAAACTGGCAAGATCCATCAATAACCGGCTGAGATATAAGCAAAAAAAGACGACTGCCTCGTTTTTTTTAAGTTTTTTTTTTACCCAAAAATTATTGTATTTGTGTGTAAGACATGGCTTTTGGGGAATTTTAAAAACAACAAATTTTCGATTTTGAACCAAAAAAACATTTGTTTTCGAGATATAAGCAAACATTTTTTTTCTTTGTTTTTTTTTTACACAAAAATGATTATATTTTTGTGTTTTGAAAAAATGTTACTAATATACACACATAGATACATGTAGTGAAGGGTATACAAGATTCAAAATAGCCAAATATAGCGCTCTTACTTGTTGTGTTTATATTTGTTTTTGTTGATATTTTGTAGATTGTGTTTGCCATTTGTAAGCCACAATTAAAACTACATAAAGGAAAAATTACGTTGATGTGTTTTTAACATTTACACAAGAGTTAACATTCCGTTAGTTTTATGTTTGTTTTGTTTTGTAGTTGTGTCTTTTAAGAGCATTACCAGTGAATTTGTAGTTTGTTTGACAAATTGTTAATGTTTTTTGGCGAGAATAACTGTGTGATGAATGTGTGAAAACGTAATACCTATGTATGTGCATATGTAAAATTCAGTCATGTTTTTATTTACAAAGTGATAGATGGAGAACTATTGCTAATTTATTAACAAAAGTAAAGAAAGTTAAATGAAATTCGTATTATAAAAGAGTTGCGTTAAAATTTTTTTATTTATTCTGTCTATATGCATGTTAATTGCTCTTATTCTAAATCATTAGGACATTTTTCAAGCAATACTCTTGAAATTGTTTTAAAATATTGTTTGTTTAAGTAAAAAATCTAAATACGTAAACCTTATTCAAATATCAAAGCTGGCCGGGATTAAGCTGGTTTAATAAATCAATTATCTATTTTTTTAATAAAAAAAATAATTTTTTAAGAAAAAATCTGAATGCAAAAACATTTATACTCTAAACAATCAAGCTTGTTTA
Organism: Paykullia maculata; assembly: GCA_003055125.1. Lineage (NCBI taxonomy): Eukaryota > Metazoa > Arthropoda > Insecta > Diptera > Rhinophoridae > Paykullia > Paykullia maculata. The sequence goes on along the minus strand of NDXZ01005479.1, from coordinate 26,896 downwards.
AAGACAGATAATTGGTGTTGATTTAAAATCAATTAAGCCTTGTGCATTCTGTTTGCTGTGTTTTTCGATGCGAGTAATGGCGAAAAGTGAGAGGCAAATATTCAGGTTGAAATTTAGAGTCATTAGTTAACCATCTGTAAACTCACATGGTAGCAATTGTTCAACTAATAATTGATATTCACAATGCCTTACTTTACTAATAATTTTAATATGGCTAAGGAATACTAACCATATCAAATTATCAAAATTTTAAGGTATTTTAAGGTAATAGGTATTAGCTGTTGCCAACTTATAGTTACCTTATTGCTTTTGGTGGCTTATCTAATGGTAAACAATGAACCATGAATAAAATATCATTAGTTAAATTCGTTTCTTCAGTCGTTTTTTAAGTCAAAACTACTATCCAAACTACATAATTACTGTATTTGTATGTGACTTAAATATTTTAAATTATTGTAATTTGCCAAAGCAAATAAAACACAAAAATAGTTTGTTTCGATTTTAATTATAAACAATAAAAATATACGAATTAAAGTTTTTGATCACATCGAGATTAATGGAGGAGACGTATCGAGTCTCAAACTGTCCGTTGGGTCTAAAGTAAAGTTATTGCAGTTTTAAAAACAACTAAGCGTTATGTACTTTAAAATAGTAACAAATTAATAAGAGTCAAGTAAATAATTTGGAATAAGACGACTTATTTTACCCTCATTCTAAAAGATAAGTTCTTCCCTGGTGCTTAGGCAATTCAAGAATTTTTTAACATTAAACCTTCCCTGAATGTGCAATATTTTAAATACCTATGAATTTCGACTAAATTAAATTAATTTAAAATTATTCAAATTGAAAATTACTATATCTTTAAAATTTGGGGCATTTAAGAAGATAGTGAAAAAGTAAAGAAATATTTGTATGTATGTGAATATTTTTTGTCGTAATTTTCAAACAAATTTATTTATTTAATAACATTAAAATACTCAACCCTTCAAACATGTCATTATAAGACAAACAAATAAAGGCCACAAAATCTTTTATCTGTTTGCTTATTTTCTCTTAACAAATATCAATAATTTGTTGCCCTCGACTTTATTAAGTTCTAAACTTCCGGACGTTACAGAAAAAGAGAACTTTAAGTAAATAATTGAAAACTAAAAATGTATTTCAAATACGTTTTTGATTTCATTTTGTTATTTGCGTTTATTTACTCTAACGTTTCTTTTATCACCTACTTGCTCAATTTTCCCTCACAAGTCCTTTATTGTCCTGACAATGTCAATAGTTTTATTGTAGTCTCTGTTTAATATATTTTATTTATTTCTGCTGGCCTTTCCTTGAATTTTTTTAATTTTTCTTGATAAAGTCTTTTCATGCTTGGGTTGTATGCAGGGTTTAGGAGTCATTGGGTTATGTGGTGTTTCGTTTGGTTGGTTTTTCTGGTAGATTGTTTGTTTAGTTGTTGATTTATATGCGGTCGGTGTACATGGATTTGCTCTGCTGACTCATCTGTTTACACGCAATGTCATGTCTAAACTGCTGACAGCTAAGGAAATGAAAATGTGCAAATGTTTAAGTTTAAGTCAAGTATAGAAAAAGGATGAATTATGGGAGGGCTTTTTGGGGTAATATTTATTTTTTTTAAGGTAACATAGTAATTAAAAAAGAAAAGCCTTTAAGAAACTTTGTTAGAAACATTAAGTCCGAAATGTTCAAAATTTAAGTTTGATTATTTCTACATGTGTATGCAAAGACATATTTTTTTTAAATTGTCTTACTTAATAAACTGATTCATATAAATTATACAAAGTTTTGTTATTTAATATTTTTAGGAAACTACTGGTTTATCATTTTTTAATTTTCGTTAACAAAGTTTTTGTTTATAGTAAAATATTTCAATAGTCCTTAGAATCATTTTTTTTTAGTATCTTTCTGTAAAGAAAATTTTTTTAAACTTTTGATATGTAAAACAATTTTTTGTAAGATTTGTGTTTCGTCTTAAAAAAATTATTGACTTTTGAACATTTTTAAAATAATTTAAATTTTTTTTGCTCAATTTTTTATTATATGTTTTTGCAAAAACTTTAAACTTTTAGTATAACGAAACAAAAAGTAGCATTAAGTAGCCTTAATATTAATTTTGCGTACTCTTCATTTGATATTCGAGTATTTAAAACGATGTCTTCTTCCGGTGAATCAAAGTGACAGGTCATGTACCATTCTGAACAGCATCACGAACTATTGTATAGAAGTGGCAAAAACACACCACAAATACTTAAAAATAACTTGATAAAATACATAAAGCAACCAAAAAAACAAAATAAAAATATTTAAATAGACATCGACTGTAACTACTGACAGCAATACTCATGGGGTTCGTTTTCTTTCATGCATGTGTGAATAGATGAGAAGGGTGTTAGTAGTAGAGGAGGAGGTTTTGATTAATTTTCCTAAAATATTTTTATGAATCAAATATTATTCTATTCACTTCTTTTTTATGTCAAAATATGTATGCAGTATATATCAAATGGAAAATATTTGTTTCAATGATTATTTATTAGTTAATTAATTACATCTTATACAGAAATTTAATATTTTTATAAGGAAGTTTTCTATGAGCATTTTGATTCAAAAAAAAAAATAATAAAAATAATCATCATATAATATTTATACCTCACATACTTGCTGGTATTTTTTTATATGCCGCATATTATGAACATAATTTAGTTAATCTAAAACTTTTTCAACTCGTACCACTTCTATTTTATGTTTAACATAAATAAATTCTTCTGGTTTAGTTGCATAAACTTATAAACCTAAAACAATTTAAAAAACTAATTAATTATGGTTAATGCTGAAAATGTTACAAAAACTTTTTATGATTATTAATTATTGCCACAATTTTTTCAGACATTAACAACAACGACAACAAAAGGATCAAGGTGTAGACAAGGGCTATATATAAATAAGGTTTAAACCTTTGACATGCACATGGATCTGGCCAGATCTTTTCAGAGTTTAAACTAAATTTAAATGTGCTTATAATTTAGCTACAGGCTATGTGAGTTGTCAAATTCCTTAACTGCATATTTGTAAAACAAATCGATTAATAATGGACAAAAGTATACTATACTTGTTTTAGCTATTCAGATATTTTGTAAAAATTTGATTTTATAAACTTTTCATGCGTTTGTAAAATCTTAAAAGTAATTTTTAATTGTTTCGAAAGTTTCTTTAAATTTCACTTAAATTAGATATATTCTTTTTTGCTTTTGCCCTTAGTTAAAAATTAATTCTTTAATTCCTTATTTTAGGAATCTTCAAATTGCTTTAACTGATAAATGTTACTAAAAATTCCTAACTATACATATAATATTCACTAATTTTTTATAAAAATGTTCTTAAAAATGCAGTTTATTAAAAAAATCCTTTTGAAAAAACTTAATTTTTGCTTCTGTAAAATTTTTATTTGCTTTATTTTATTTCCAAATTTTCTTTTAAAACAGAATTATATTAATAGTTAGTAGATTAAAAATTCTGTAAATAAAAAAGAAAAATTAGGTAATTTCTACTAAGTAAAAAGCTTACTAAAAAAATGCTTGTCTATATATTAAAACATTTTAATATTATTTTTTATTACCTTTTTTATTATAATGAAATTATACAACAGAATAATTTTTCTCGCCCACAATTGTTTTTTACTAACATTTCATTAACACTGACACTGTTAATACACACACACGCCCACGTAACCACGCCTGATTAAAATCACTGCTAACATTGTCTGAACTTGACAATCTTTAAATCCCACCATCAAAAGGACCATAAATTAAAAAACTGGCTTTATAATTAAACATTAAATTAAAAACACTATAAAAAAGACCACAAATACCGACACACAACTGCATAAAAACACTGAAATAAAATGAACGCAATAAAGAAATGCCAGCAAGATCACACCAACAGCAAAAAGTGTGTTAAATGCAGTGATTGACAACTGAACATTCATTAAATCTTAAAAAATAAAATTACAGCATTATTATATATTCACATACATACATAATACAACATACCACCATAATAATAATAAGGACTTCTGCTGCAATCAACCACTCTTTAACATTGTGGTTTCATTAAACATGAAAAACTCCCTGAAAGCTTATTCATGCACATTTACACAAAAAACACACACACAATGAGTGATAAGTTTTTCGTTTGCTGTCGTCCTTTATTAAATCCAACAAAAAAAAAAACAATTAAGGAACCATAAAGAGAAGCTATAAAGTAAACGAATAAATTAAAGTAAATTTGTAGTACTAAAAATGAATTCGATGAAAGTCAAGGCAATTTACTTGTGTCTGGTAATAATTTTTTGAAACCAAGTTAATAAATCATTATAAGACTTTTCTTTGTTATAGAGAAAATTGAAATTATTAAGTTAGTTTAAGGTAAATATTAAATATATTACCTTTTTAAAAATCCTCTTTAAAAATGTGGGTTCGAATAATATAAATTATTTAAAAAATAATCTGTTTATAATTTAGAAAGAAACAAGTAAGAGCGTTATATTTGGCGACGCCAAATCTTATATACCCTTCACTACGTGTATTTGGGGACAGACAGACAGACAGACGGACAGATGGACAGACGGACAGACGGACAGACGGACAGACGGACATGGCTAAATCGACTTCCCTATCTATAAGGATTCAGAACATATATACTTTATGGGGTCGCAAATTCATGTTGCAGAAATTACAAACGGAATTACAAACTTATATATACCCTTATCACCTAAGGTGAAGGGTATAAAAATCTAAACTAAATAAAGGCCCTTTTCACCCGACTACGGCGAAGCACAAAGAAGGTTTATAATTTTAACATGTTGTATGTATGTGTACATGTATTTATGTATGTGTATCTGTTTCCTTGTAATTTCTAAGCTGCCTATATTTAACAAATAAAGTAGTGTTGGGAGCGCCTTGATCTAACACATATATATTGTTCAGCTAATTCCATCAGACACATTTTCTGTTTACATAAAATCTCTACGTTTGCCTAACCGCTGCGATGTGCCTCATTTCGTAAAACGACTTCACTATTATGTTAAAAATTGTGCACCTCCAAGTTGTTTTTGATCTTCCGCGTTTTCTCGAACCTTAATCATTTTATTGCAAATTTCGTTGCACGGTTGAAATTTTCCTCGCCCGAAGTTTGTGGTAGAGTATAACTATCCTTTGCCAGCATTATATTTCGCAGGCATCTGTTGGTAAATGTTTGGAGCTATTCTTAAATATTATCGCTATTCTTAAATATTATTACTTAATAGCCATGTCTTGGAACCATAAAGCTGGATACTATTTACACATATGGGATACTATTTACACGATATGAAATGATATCGTGGGTCGTTTAATGGTAACATTGAATTATATATAGCGCGCTCTAGAGGATATAAAGTAACGAATTTTAAAAAAAGTTGTATGACTATGCCTTGTTGGGTATTATGTGCGCACCTAGGTAGCCGGGTACCTTTTGCGTTTTCAACCAAAATTTTATCATTGAAATTGATAATATGCATATCTAAAACTTCTTGAGAACTCCTAATTTTCCAAAAATTTGTTTTCTTTGTAGCAGTACAGATAATTTTCGTTTTGTGATTTTCATGAGAGGCCAATTTATTCTTAACACCCTTAACTGTGCACCAAGGCACCCGGGTAACTGTACGTATTTTATATGGAAATGCGGCCTGTATAAGTATATTTTTTAAAGTTGTTAGTAGCACGTTAAACAATTTATTTCATGAAATATGAAAACAGAAACATACAAAAAACAAAAATTCAATAAATAATAACAACAAAAGTTGTAAAATTTTAGTGTAGATATCTTTCGAGCAGTTTTACACATTGGTCGACTGATCGAGTGTTTATTGCAGATTGACTTTGAATAGCCGATATAAGCTTTACGAGTTTTTCTCTGCTTCATACGAACGCTTTTATCCTTTATTGGTAAACTCGATATTGGCGATGTTACACTTTCAAAGCCTTGTGTATAAAAGATTTATGTTGCGGATGCCGTCGATGACTGTGAACTTATTTTTTTATTTTTAGCACGTTGTTCTTTATTTTCCTGACACAGATGAATGCTTAAATCTTTTAAAAATTTTCTACGACGATCAGTAGACTTATATTGGGAATTAAGTTTCCTATATATAATAATATGATGCTAATGCTACTATATCAATAGCATTAAAAAATAGTGACAACAGCCATCGACTTGTTCCGCATTTGAATGTATATTTTTCCAATAATTTATGCATATTATCAACTCTTCCATTAGTTTTGTTATAATATCTTATAATTTCCGGATTTGCAAACGTGGATAAGTGGAATTAAAAATAATAAGCACCACACTACAAACAGCTTAGTATTTATTCTCAAAGGGGAATCACAAACTTTATGTTCGTAGTAAATATGATTTAAAAACTTCAGCTTTTCTATGCACACAGAAAAGAAGCTGTTAAATTTAAAATTGATGTTACATAAAAATAAAAATACGTATCTTAAATTTTCAATATCCACGCCTTTAGGAGTTAAGAAAAAATATATAATATATCTGTTACTAACGCTTTAAGTAGATATTTTGTGCGAAAAATGCTTGTTTTCTACGCAACTTCTATATAGGTACCCAGGTACCTTGAAGCGCATTAGAAGGTATTTTTTATGCTGCGCACAGAAGGGTTAAATAAAAGGGCTTAACTGCCATATTCCATGCCATGGCTCTCTGCATGGCATGCAGATCATGACTCAGAAGTCAGAGCCGAACATATTAACCTTCCAAAATAATTTGAATAAAATGTTAGTTTAAGATCTTGAATTTCTATATGCAACCCATTTCATTATATGACGCGTTCAGGGCACTCATTAATTAACTGCATAAATAAAAAGTTGAGAAATGCACATAGTTTATAAAATAAATAATTTTGTTTTTAATGGCCAAGAGGAGTGTTAATATTTTTTAGAGAATAGTGTTTATCTTTATTAATCTGTCATAACTTATCATAAATGCTTTACTACTTGACTTTATTATTATTTTTGAGAAAGAAGATTTAATCAATGTGTTTTTTTATGGCATTTTATCGTCTATTAAATAAACACTTAACACGTTACGTCTTTATAGAAATTTTTTTTAAATGTTTCTTAGGCCTTTTGTGCATAAACAAATTTTCACCAATTTATTTTAGAAAATCTACACAAAAAATGTATGTAAAATGTATAAGTTAAAACAAACTCTAAAATTTCTTATAAATTATACTTTAATAAAATTGATAACAATTTTTTTTTAATTTTTATCATTTGCTTATTGATTAAACAATAGATTCAGTGAATTTTCAAAAAAAGTTATTTTTCCTAAAAAGAAACATATTTCACTTATTTTTTGTTTTAGAATCTAAAGCAGACATACCGCACAAGCTGTTAATAAAGAAAAGAGAATAAACTTTTAAAATACTTTACAATCCTCATAAATTAGTAAAACAATTAAAAGCGAATACCACACAAACAGAACAAAAAAATAAAACACAAAAACATGATATATTTTTTAAGTTTTTGTAGTTCTATAGAAAATTAGAAAATACAAAAAATTGTTTATTTCACTTGCATTGGATTTATTTGTACAAATTCTCTTGACTGTATAAAGTTTTTGTTTTCCACTCTTTTTTTTATTTCTAGTAAATAACAAATTTTGTTTTACTTAAAGTTTAAAAACATTTTTTTTTGTAGCCAGCCCCAATCCTTTTTTGCTGTCTAACTAATTAATGAATGTCTGAAATGGGGAAAAAGTAAAAAATACAATTGCTTGAGTAGTCAAGGGATTACTGTTGGCATAAATTAAAAGAAATAGAAATATAAACAATTACACACACTCAAAAATAAAATGCAATACTATTTTAAGCCAAACAAAACTTGAATGCTATAATTTTAAGGAAAATAATTTTTGGAAAAATATTAAACTGAAATAAAAGGAATTGCAAAAAGTGCAATTAAGTCGGTATAGGGTATTCGTTAAATTTTGAAAGATTTTTATAGAAAAGGATAGTTTATGTTATTTTTATGATATTTATGATATTTTTCCATAATAAATCTTAGAAAAACTTTACAAACATTTTAAGTATTTAAGAATTTTGAATGCTTTTTTGACGAATTTTTTTTTTTGTTTTAGGACAATTATTTTCAGTTTTATTCTAGCTTAAGTTAATTTATTTTTAAATTTCTAAGAAACTGAATTTTTTGTTTGGTTGCATTTTCTAAACCAGCTACACTTTTTATATTCAGCACTCTTTGATTGTTGATTAGTAGTGGATGTAAATATCATCTATTATCGCCTTCATGCGATCTAACTGATAGCTAGAGCAGGATAAAACTAGTGATAATGAAAAAAGAAGATCAGAAAAAAGTTGTTGTGATAAATTTCATTCTCACTCATCTAGTGGTAGAAAATATGAATATCGGCGACTATCAGTCACCATATTCTATTTTCTAATAAACTGTGACTTAAATAGATGATATTTTAAAAGAAAAAGTTTACATTTTAGTTATAGTTTCAGTCGACTAAAGTTGACCCCTCAACTGGGGCTTTTGTTAGTTAAATTCTAATTTCAGTGGTTATTTTGTTTGCAATACATTTGTATTAAATTCAAAATTTATCTTCTGCTTCACTATAAGTGTTTGCTCTGCTTGTTGTTGTTTATTTTTGTATAATTTTGCTGTGACAAGACAAAGTTAATCTTTAACAAGTCACGATTTATTTAAATACCACAGAATTATAAATTTTTTATATTCCATATAATGCCAACTTAATACCAACAAATAAAACAGACATAAATAACAGCAGCAATATAAAATGGTGAAAAACAGCTGTCAACAAAATGTGTTTGACAAATAGCAACAGCGAAAAAAAGTGACAGCCTTAGCATGAAGCAACAAGAAGATTTTAAAATATTCATGAAACAACTAAAAAACATAATGTCAATTGTTGTTGTTTTTTATTTGTCCATTGATGCTGCTTTTACTTGTCCCTTATCCGCATAAAGTTATTTTAATTTTAATGTATTAAAAACTTTTTAAACATTTTCTTTTTATTTCTTATTATTTCTCTTGGTTTGTTTTTCTTAAGCTGGGAAATGGCCAAAAAAAATATAAGATGAGACAAAATACAACATTAATAGCTACAAGAACAATGAGAATAAACTTAAGACAAAAAACAGTAAATGTCTTTAGCAATACAACTATATATTAAGTTGCCAACAGTGTAGCTGTATTGTAGTGGCATTTAAATCAACAAACAGTTGTTAGCAAGTGATATTGCAAATCCTTTTGGAAACATTTTCGTTGTTATTGTTTGAACCATTGTGTTTTAGGTGTTGATGAATAAATACTGTGTGGGAGAGTATTTCTTTGTTTATTATTGAAACTCAGAGTAAACTTAAAGCAGCTTAAAAGGCATTAAAAAAAAAGATATTTTAGTATAACTTATAGCCAGACATAAACATTTTCTCTAACATTTCATGCACAAAAAAGTATATCCAGTTGGAGCTTTTTCTTAGGATAAAATCGAATCTAATAAAAACTTTAAAATAAGTATGTTTTATTGATGCTGACTGAGATGTAAAAAAATAATGTTTTTATTTTTTTTGTGTATTCAACTAAAACTATTTATTTATATGTTTAAATTGGTTATTTCTGAAGAATTTTTGCAGTTTTTAGAATAAAACTCTGAACATTATTTTCAAGTGCAAATTATTTCGAAAATAAAATTTTATTTTGCAAAACACAATTATCTAAGCAAAAGTTTTTTTAACAACAAAAAATATATTGGGATACAAGTTTTAATTTAACAATGGTTTCTTTTCCGACATAAATTAAGCAAATAAGGGTCACCTAAAGCAATTAATTGATAATAAGAAATTTAGATTAAAAAAGAACTTTGTTTTTTTTTTAGATAAATATTTTGAATTTTTTGAGTTTTCAAAACTTGACAAGAAGTGTATTAAAGTCATTTAATCAATCATTCTTAAAACAATTAAATGTGTTTAAATTGAGCAAAACTTAATAGTAAACATTTGATGACGTCAAAAAAAACTCTCTAATCACAGAAAAAATATCAACAAATTGAAGTTAACAAAATTTTTTGTTGAAATTAAATATATGGTTTAACAAATTTTTTGTTAATACAATTAAAAATATTATTGGTATTTAAAAAAACAAAAGATATCATAATTTAAAACAATAAGTTTTTGGAAATTTGGAAAATCCCGGTGAAAACAAAAAATTTCATCATGGTTTTCCAGTTTTAAAAATTAAATGGAAAAGAGGAAAAAAGGATAACATCATAGGAAGGAAGGCATCTCTTGGGAACATTAGGAAAGGTCTGGGGAGTATTAAATTTGACAAATTGTTGTGTTAATATGCAAACAATTTTGTTGACTTGACTGTTAACAATCAACTTACAAATGTCGTTATTGTATTTACAAATTCTATTGTTAGTTGAGTTTTAGTAAATCTTTTAATTGTATTAACAAAAAAAATTAATTGTATTTACAACACTTTTTTTTACTGTGATAGCTGATAGCTAACTTAATATATTTAAAGTTTTCTCAATCCATTTAAAAATAAAATACGTATATGTTTCTATTTAGTATAGACTTGAAGCACAGAAAGAATTTGTTTAATCAGTAAATACCGATTTGCTAGTAATAGCTGGTAATATTCGATTGATTTCAAAAGAAACCATCGTATAAATTAACAGTTGGTTGTACTATAGGGTAATTTAAATTTAATCTTTTTATTAAAAAAATGCCACTTTTTGCAATTTAACTTATATTTTAGTGCAACAAGTAAAACCTAATTTTAAAGTAAAACACCCAATTCAATATAATTATTTTTTAATATAAGCTATTAGCTATAGAATTTAAGTATTCAAATGACAGAGAATCAATTAATTTTTTTATATAAAAATGACAGGAGTTCCCGCTTTGTTTCCGATACACTATTTTGTTTTAATTGTACGAATGACAAGAATTGCTATATAAAAATTGTTTTTATGTTTTTCAGTCGTAATCAGATCGCACTGAGAGAATCATTAAATTTTACGTACACGTATTTCTTATGCACATTGTGTGGGAATTCCCGCAATTAGTTTTATTGAACACACCTCTAAGCAAAAAATAAACAACTTTTACGTGCATTTTAATGTAGATTTTTCTAATTAGAATTGGGTTTTACTTGTTAGTTTCATTATTTAACACTTTATAATATTGGTATAGTGTATCTGTATCTGTACAGTAATAAAAACGTTTCTGGTTTTGACGGTTAAAAATAATCGATTTGAAAACAAACGAAAATTCCCAAAATTAGTTTTTTTGATAAACTTGAATGATGGAAATTACCGCGATTAAGTCGAATGTGTTAACAATGGAACTTGAACAACTCTGGTTAATAATTTAAATAGTTTTAACCATGATTTTACCATATTTTTCCATCGAAAATATACAAAGATTTTAGTCAATGTTAACAACTTATTATTTTTAATAAATATTTTTAAAAAAAAATATTTAGGAGCTGATAAATAAGCTTAGTAACATAATTCCATATTATTAGTAAACACTTTCAAACAACAACTTGATATATCCTTATTTAGCAGTTGATTTGTAAGTGATTCAAAGAATCAGTTTGTTAATAATATTCATAGTTGTGTGCTGTGTGTTTAACAATAATCGTCCTTGCAACACTAAGATTCGATTGGATTGTTCTAATCAGGCGACTAAAAAGAATTATGTTTTTTTAAAAGTAAGTTTTATTATTTTTAATCTCCCATGGTAGCATAAAACTTATATCGCAAATATAGATATGATTTAAAGGTTTACCTATAATTTAATACATTTTTCCATTTTTTTCTATATTCACGTATAAATATTAAGTGAATTTAACTGCAAATTCAAACTACTTTTAAATTTATTTATTTACCCTTAATCTTTCTTTATCGTTTTGAAATCTTGCCATAAAAAAAATAAAATAAAAATAAAACTATTCAAACAACTTTAGTTAACGAAATCTACAAGTAAGTGCACTTCAGAAAATACATATATGTTATATATATTTATGTATCGTTTGCTTCAATGCAAAACCACTTAACGAACTAAAAATCTCCGATATTAATATTTGTACTTATTTTAAATTTTTTTTAACCAAAAGATATAATTAAGTTAAAAATTGCTATTGAAAGACGAAAAAAATGAACAATTTGGATTTAAAGTTTTGTAGTTTAAATAAAAATTGAAAAATGGTTTTTTATTATTTAAAATAATTTGGTAACGTGGTTTAACACTTTAGCTAACGATATGTATATAAATGTGTATGTGCAAAAACTGCCCTCCATTAAATTGTTTTAACAACCCATTTTTTAACATATATTATTTGGGTTTGGTTTTTATTTGCAAGCTGTTGCAAAGTAATTTTAAATATGGCGAAAGTGTATAATGGGAGATTACGTTAACAACTATAATATATAAGTCTGTGTATGCGGGAGTAATAAAGCAAGATTCATATACCCATATTTACAGAAACTGACTAACTGCAAAATAAAAGAAAAAAATAAAAACTGAAAAACTGAAAAACGAATAAAACAGTGATAATTTTTAAAAAAAATAAACTGCTCTTCTTTAATTTTACTTCACTTTTTTGTATAACACAGCATTGCACTTGCATTTTTCCCCCAATTTTTTTTTTTTTTTTTTTTT
>NDXZ01005479.1:0-14071 GCA_003055125.1 Paykullia maculata | reverse complement strand
TTTTTTTTTTTTTTTTTGTTGCAGTTTATTCGTAATACGGATATGATGAATAATTTATGGCTAACACCACTAACCAAAACACCCATACAAAAACTATTTTATTTTATGTAAAAAAAAACAAAGCAATAAATAAAGAAAAAAATTGCAACTTTCCAAAAAACAAACATAAAAATTGTAACAAACAATGAAAATAGTTGCAGAAAAATACCACAGCAGCATAAGAAACTTAAAGTCGGAGCGGGAACAGCATGCAATTTTGTGGCCAACCACTTTCGAAAGAAGTAAGTAAAACTAGAAAAAAAAGCAGGAAAAGGAGTAAGCAAAAGAAGTAGTGAAAAAACATGGAGGAAGCAACTTCCGGAATTCAAAATTTTTTAGCTGATGTTGTTATTGCTGCAACATAGTAATAACACAGCCAGAGGCGTTTGTTAGACCAATATTTAAAGCAATTGCTATATAAACTAGAAAAAAAAATGCAAAAATGTAATAGTAAATTATATAAAAGAAATCAGCTAAACTACCAACAGCATAGAAACCACAAAAACTGAAAAGAATATTGTAATTATGAAGGGAAGTCAGACCAGCAGTAAAACTTAATTTTCGACTTTTTTTTTGGATATAAAAATTGTAATGTAAAAGTGTTAAAAAATTAACCTTTTTTACTAATATTTAAATATAGTAGTTTTTAAACAAATACAATATTTAAAATAAGATTTTTGGAATAAAAAACAATTGAATAAAGAAAACAACTAAAAGATCGGAATTAAACTTAAACAACAAATTACTATTATATTAGACTTTAAACCTATATGGACTTACGGTATTCAATTATGGGGAACCGCTTCCTACTCAAACACTGACATAATTCAAAAATATCAATCAAAAACTCTTAGAATGATAATAGGTGCGCCTTGGTACATAAGAAACACTTCAATTCAACATGACCTCAGTATTTCAATTATAAAGGATGAAATCAAAAATATCAGCACAAATTATTTAAAAAGACTAAGCGACCATCAAAATACTCTTGCAATAACGCTTTTAGACGACAGTGATGAAGTTAAACGATTAAAACGAATGAACATATTAGACCTTCCCTTTAAATCCTAAGCTGTATTAGCTCTGTAAATGTAATGTAAATGTAAAAATATAATCCATAACATAATTCTTTAAAAATTTTATATTTTAAATTGCTAAGTTCAATGGAATTTAACGCCACTATTATTTATTGTTCATGTATTTATTAAATTTGCTTATTATTACATTGTAAATAAATTGCAAATATAAAAAAAAAAAAATTTTTTTTTGATATGTATAAAAGTAAGTGAAGAGGAAGTAAAAGATAAAATATATTAGGGGATTTGCTTTGGCGCTATTAAGTGCTTTAAGTATAAAATAAATGATCAAAGTCATTTAACTAAGCATATTAATTATGTGCATGAGAAGGGTAAAAGTGATCGATAGACATTATCAAGCACTCATAGCTGATGACACTTATATTTTTACTGATGATTTTCTTATTAACGGAAGAACAGGAGCAGATGTCTAGTCCTAGAAGCTTAACTTGTTCCGAACTATGAGTATTGGAAAGTTTTTGTCCGTACACCAGGCAGAGATGCTTTTGTTGTTGCATGTGTTGTGTTACATGGAAGAAAATAGAAGTGGAAGCGGTGCACAACTGCACTCTGCCTTACAAAGCTGCTTTCGAGAAAGCATAATTTTTCGTTGGGTTGGATTTAATCAAAGTAACTTCAGTTGAATTGATTAAGGTCACAGGTAGGCACTCAGTGTAAATAAAATGGTAAGTCTTAGGATAGATCAAATGCTGGAAAATATAAAATACACTCTGATACGAAAAAAGGATACAATGAAAAAGAAAAATGCTGACATTAGAAGTAAAGTGTGTTTTTGCATTATCTGAAGTAATAAAGGTGTTTTATATAAAGGTCACTCGTTAACTTTTTTTAAGATCATTTTATATAATGTATTATTATGGCCTTTAAAAAATGTTTCTCTATTGAAAAAAAAATTATTGAAAACTAATGCTTTATGACGGCAGTTGTATGTAAATGAGCCTGGAACTATATAATACCTATTGGCAAATAACTATGAATATAAGTTTGATATGTTGCTAAGCATTCAAATTTTAAATTAGTTATGTTACAAATAATTTTTCATAAAGCTTAGCTTACCGGGTTTTCCATTCATTAAGATTAGTATCTGAAATGAAAAATATAAAAAAATATTTATTTAACGAAATTGAAATTAAATATGTGGTGGGTATTTGTAAAATTTAACGTTGATTAAATTACCTTTTTAAGACCCTATTTTGTATATATTCTTAATCTTAATATTTAGTTTGCAATTTTTTAAATTTTGATCTTTGGTAAAATTGTGTTACAAAAATGGCCTAAAATCCTTGATGCGCGTTTATTCGAGAAATATTTAGCTCAAATGTTATATTTGATATTTAACTCGATTTCTTCAGATTAGTTTGTATACTTCCCTTTTCGTTAAATATTGACTTGTTTGAAAAAAAGTGGAAGCAATTATAATGAAACTAACAGTTACACCACTAATATTAACGTCATTATATTATCTGAAAGATTTTATTTTAATTTTTAATTTTTCTCTCTAACTCCTCAACAGTACACCAAACGACTAATACATTTTAAGTAAAAGAAACTCCTTTGCCAAACAAAATTTGAATTAAAGATTTTCAGAATAAAAATATATAAAGGACATCAAAAAAAAGAATAATTTAACGCTATGAAACTTAATGCCAAAAAAAAGCTAAACAAAGTCTTAAAGTCAAGGTGAAACATAAAGAAATAAAAAAAAAATCGAATAAAAAGCAAAATGGAGACTGAGCTGAACACAAAGCTTTAGTTCTGACCGTAAAAAATAAAACCCCAACCACAAAATAAAGGTGTTTCTTCTTTGAATTTGCGGTTGAATTGATGTTGTTCTTTTTCTTGACTTTTATTTCTTAGCCCTTTAATTTTCTTTTTATATTTTTGTATGCAATTCAAATCAGGGTTTCTTTTTTAAAAACCGCTGAAAAGTTAAGATGTGAAAAAATGTGAGGAATATATAAGAACATATCCATGAATGTGAAATTTAAGGTGATGAAATTTGATATTTCACTGTTGGCTGACCTTTTAATGGAAACTGGGAGAAAATTTCTAAATTTGTATAGTTTTGTAAGTAAATTTTTTTTTATGTTAAAAAGGGATAACAGAAGAAAATTTGTATGTTGTACGAAAATATATATATATATATATATATATATATATTAAAAAAAAAAGTTTCAAAACCCTTTTCGTTTGCAATACGGCCGTTGTTCAATCAACAAAAAGTCATAATTTTATAAAGCATAAATTAATTGAAATCGTTAAAGCTTTTGCTTCTTAGCATGCTTGTTTATATTACGTTATTTGTAATGATTAATGAAAATTTTAATTACGTCCAGAAAACATGGGACGACCACTTGTACTAATTATTTTCTGATTTCAATAATGAATTTTTACCAGATATAAAAAATTAATTATTTTTCCTGAACGTTTCAACACATACTACGTGTTTGATTTTATTTGTCTACACCACTGTGTAAACATTTTTCCCAGTTAATTAACATTACGTGACATAAGGTGATTTAAAATTCAAACGGCATAAATACATATGTATGTACCAACCTAGTTCTCCTACATAATTAGCTTTCCTATGTAAACTAAGACTGTCTTATGTTAATATTTGCTTACTTGAAATTCCTTTCAGAGGCTTTTTTTACCTTCAAAAAACATTTCCTTTAATAAACTAATTTTTTCAACGCCTTTTCTAATTTACAACTTTAACTTATTTTCAACGTCATAACTACAAACTAAATGTTAACAAAAATGGTCATTATTATTTTTAAGCAGTTAACAAAAGTAATAATTTATTATTATTATTTAATTATCCCTAAGACATTCCAACCTTTAATTTTATATGCTCCTTTAACACCCCTCCATCTTTGTTATTTAAAGCCACAACCAACCAGTAACCACTATAAGTTAATGCTTAATTAAATTTATTTAAATACCATGTTTTAAAAATTAATTTACCGAGTTAATAATTATTCAACATGATAGGTAATAAAAACCAAAAGAAAAAAAGAAAAAACCTTAAAAAAAGTGAGATTTTTTCTCAAAGACAATTTTTTCAATATAAGATATTTCTCTATCTCTTGTTGCCATAAGAGTAATTTTGTGGTCTTCCTTTGTGGAGAATTCCTTTCATCCTTTATACTCCACTTATTTTATTTTATTTTCCTACTTAATTCGTATGGCAAATGACTGATGTTGATTATGATGATGACGATAATAATAAGTATCTGTATAAAAGTATTATTTATATAGAGAAAAAAAAACTAGAAAAAAATGTAATAAAAAATGTACAGAAAATCAGTTAAAACAAGCAGAGACTCTAACAATTGTTTTCCGTCTAAACTGTCTGAATGCAATTGCCGGTAATCAAACACTATCTAGAAGTCCAACCATTTGCGTATTTTATACGTAAATGAATGCACAAAAACGTTCATATGTTTGTGTGTTTATGTATAGTTTGATTGCATACTTGCAAATGTGTGGTTAACTCAGTGGAATATAACTATCACATATAAAAGGATAGAAATAGATAAGGCTAGTTAGGAGTTAGTCGATATCATACTAAGGAGAAGAAGTCATTTTTAAATAGAATAAAAAATGCCAAATGATTATAAACGTTTTTATTAAGCTAATGAATTAAAGTGCATGATAGAAATGAGCAAAGCGCACGTATTTAGTGTGAATTACATCTGACTGTGATTATTTATTTAAATATGAACGTGAGTATGTTTTAAGAGTGGTCTTATTGTGATTTATTAAATTTCGTGCTTATAAATTAATTTGTTCGCACAATGTTTTACTCACGAGTCTATGTCTCGTGCATGCTAGACGTAATTTATTTCTGATTAATTAATAACATCACTCATACGTCTTCATTTATCAAAGTTTTTTATTAATAGAAATTTAAAAACGAATATTAATTTGTTTCGTCGAATTTTTATTTTGCACTAAAAAATCACAAATATAGCTTTCTGTATTGTTTTTTTATGAACACCATTAAACATCAATTTAAACATTACTTATTTATGTAAAGTCCGTTTTTCCTGTGGTTTAATATCGATATGTCGAAACGTCGATACTTTTTAACTTAAATTTATATACCGTGATCGATATTGATAAAAAAATATATCAATATTTTTTGTATTTGCCCATCCTTATGCATATACGTATCCACTCATAGTGAATGAGTGTTAGACCTTTGTTAAAAAGTTTAGGTATGATCATTAAATAATATTACTCATACGCCTCATATGTAATAAGCTTGAGTAAAAATACCAATACACACAGTATATCCAAAGATTGGCGGGAATCTTAAAATTCATTATTATTAGTATTATTATAATTTTTTTTAATAATTTACAATAAAACACGCTTTCGCAAAAGATATTTTGTTTTTATTACATTTTCTTTTTTCTCCACGAAAACAAAATGACAAATGGCGAGAAGCCATCATTGTTGCATGTTCGATTTTTTACTTGAAAATATTAATGTTGCTCAACCAATTAATGTTGCTCAACTAACAGAGTACTTCGCTTTAAGAATAAAACGTTTTTATTTTTATATAAAAAGCGTTTTTCTGTGTTTTATGAATTTACGAATATTATCGAATTATCGATATACATTTTTCTGTGACTAATTTAGTAAGCAATGATTGTTCTATTCCGTTGAATATTTTACAAAAATTACATTTGGAATTGTTTTTAATTATACCAGTATTTTAATGAAACATATACTAAAAATACGTAATTACTAAGGGTGTGATTTCGACATACGAACATATATTCTTTACGCCTCTCCACTAACACACAAAAAGTTTTTTGTTCGCACTAATGCTAAATTAAACATTTCCTACAGGGTTTGATGAAAGGAAGTGTTTTATTTAAACCTTTGACTTTGTGTTTACCTTATTGTACTCTTAACGTGCAAAACTCCTGAAAACAAAAAAATTTTAGATTTGTAATAAAAAATTTACATTTAAACTGCACTTCTAGTTTAGCTTAGTTTTTTCAATAAAAAAGTATTTATAACATTTTTTTCAACACAACTGTTAGTGGCAGGAACATAAGCATTGACGATGGTTACTATTGAGACCAAAAAATTAGCAATTAGTTTCGTAACAACAAAAAACATTAACTTATTTCCATACAATATGAATTTTGTTTTTAAAATTTCTTTAAACTTTAGTTAAAATATAAAGTTTGCATGTGAATTAGGAAGTAGAAATAATACGTGTGAAGGCTAACATTTGTATTCTAATAACGTGTATTAAACTTCTTTTGTGCTTTTTTAACACATTGTTCTTTCACTGTATAATTAACGACTTTTTTGTTTTTATTCTTTTATATTCCTTTGTTATTTGCTTTGTATTTCTTTGTTGTATTTTTTTTTATCTCTGCATGTTTCTTTAGTTTTTGCATTTTATTCTTATTCGAATGCATCTGTTTTATGGTTCTTGTGCTTAAATTCTCCTATTTTATAGGCGTATATATGAATTTTTAATTTTTTTTTGCTATTTTGTTTTTAAAATACAGAAACGATTTTTTTTATTTGTTTCTACTATAAATAAAAGAGGCAGATGTTTGAGAGAATTCTTTCATCACACACTTAAGGGTTTTCTTACAACCATTTTTATATATTTTGCTATTTTATTTAAACAATTTTTTTTGTATATTCGCTCAATATTTGGTGGTGTAAACTCCATTATTCTTTAGATTTGATCACATTTGTTAAATATTTGTCAAAAAACGTGACCAATCCATATTATATGTTTTTATTTATTTGGAAATGTATCTTTGTTTGACATTGTGAAAAATCTCAACGGATATTTTTGTTTGATTAATTTGATCATGATTGCTAATGAAAAAGTCTTTTAAGAGCAAACAGCGTCAAAAAAACTTTTTGCTTAACATAGTGGTCACGAATTTTTGGGCTAATTTTTGACAAATGTGACTGTATCTTTTTTTGTAACGATTTTTTTCCTTTCTTAGAAGAAAAAATGTTTAAAATGGAAATTTTCTATTTTCAAAAAATAATATTATTAATAATAATAATACCAAGTAAACTAATTTACTAGCACTTAAAAAATTCTGAAAATAAATATTAAATAGATTTTTTTCATCATATAATTTTGATATATTTTCTATTTGAAAATATATTATTAAAATGATTTCACTTGACTTTTGATCCGAAGTGTCAAATTTTGAAAAATCACAATTTGACCCATTTAGTGTGCCTCAATCGAGTCAAAATGTATGACCGACCCCCACTAATTTTGGAGGGCCGACCCACCTATACCAGTGGCACATCCCCTGGAACCACCCCTGGGGGGTTTTCCATACAAACATTTCAAAAAATAACCATTTTTGGCACTTAACAATCTGTGCCTTGGTTATTATTATTAGATATAGTTTACTAGACGAATGCGTATTCATCCTTTTTTGATAAGCAATTAAATATTACTCATATTCACATGATTTTGAAAAAGCCTTTACCTCTCGTCATGCACATGTTTCAAAGTAGAACCTTCGGATCAAAAGTCGGGACATCAAAATACATTTTAGAGGAATGGTTCCTTCGGCAAAGTTTCTTATTTTGATCCCTAGAATACGATTTTCCTTGTAATTTGTGCGACTTTTTTGCCTCCATACAAATCGACCGGCCCTAATATATATATATATATATATATTAGCAACTTATTTATTAAGGAAATTTTGTTAATTAATCTTCTATAGTTAGAGGACGTTAAAATCATCCTTAAAATTATTTAATAAATCTTCTATATTTTCTCTCTATAGTTTATTAGCTACAATTCATTCATTTAAATTTTAATTTTTTTGCACTCAAATCATAACAAAGAAAAAATTTTTTTTAGGGAATAACACACATTAGAATTTTTAGATCTTTTTCCTTAATATTATGAACATGCAATGTGTGAATAATTTTTTATTTTGTTTAATAAAGTATTTGCTTAACATTTTAGAATTTTTAAATGCGATTTGTGTTTTAAGTAATTTTAATTCATTTAGAGAAGGCATATGAATTGAGACTTCTCCATTACCTCCTCTAGCTTGGCATATAAATAACTAAGGGTGTGTCAAATAGAGGAGTAATTTCTTAAGTATTCGTGCCAAATATGCCAACAAAAAATGTTATTACTCTCAATGTGGTGGTAAAAAAATTTTAAAATGTTGGAGGACATAAAATAATAATTTACATAACAAAACTATTAAAGAATGTTAAAGAAAAATAAAATCCTAACCTTTTATGCATATTTACATTTTTTTATCTTTTATGTTTCTCATTGTTACCTTTACGGTATCCTTCTTATTTAATTTTAAAAAATAATCTTTTTTCCCTTGACTAACATACTTAATTTGAAATATCCCTGAAATATCTTTTATATTTTTTTCTTAGAAAAACTACAAAAAAGTCCTCAATTAATTAAATTGATAAATCCTTAAAAAAAGATCTACCATCAATCTGTAACATGTTTAATACGAAAATATTTGCAAATTTTATAACATATTTACATCCTTACAAACAAACACATGAGCTTTTTCATTTATTATTTGTGAAAATGCAAGTGTATATTCCACATACCAATACACACATATAATAGATTTTTGTCAAAAGTGTGCTTTGAGAGGATTTTTCAAAATCAAAGTGATTTAAAGAATTAGAAAAAAACTAAGAGAGAAAATAAAAAAGGAACAAAAAAAGGGAAAAATATATTACAAAATTTGTAAAATGTAAAACAAAACTTTGAATATATAAGAACTAATACAGATAAAAATGATGATGCAAAATTCGTACTGCTAAGTTAAAACAAGAGGTTTATAGAAAAAAAAACATTTACATACATACATGTATATAATTTTTTTTTAATAAAATAAAATAACTTTGATACTTTGCATTTATACAGAGTTCGATATCATCAATAAGTGGTAATATTATTGGATAAGGGAACAAATATTTAAGAAAAACGAACATATGTGAAAAATTTCTTTAAAAAATAAAAATTTGACGCGTCGGCAATATGTTCTCTTACCAGACTGGAGGATGCGGGATTGATTCTCACAAGAGACTCTGATCTGATAAACTACAAGAGGCAATAGTTGTCCCTACTCCATTAGCTTATTTAAATGAGAATTAAGTCATTAATTGTGTTTAATTTAAAAAATATATATAAAAAGTGTGTCAATATTTAAAAAAAAAAATAATAATAATGAATAAAAATTATTCCTATAATCTATAAAAAAAAATTATGAACATATTACCAGATAAATTTATCAAAAATGTATTGTTAAGAAAAGTTAATAAAAAATTTTTATTAAAAAACAAAATGAAAATTTCTTATAAATAAAGAAAATAAATAAAAAAATTTATTTTATTTAAATTTACGGAAAAAAATTTAGTAAATGTATAAAAAATTTTATTTCAAAGAGAAGGAAAAATTACAAAAAATTAAAAAAAGAGAAAATTATTCATGCGTTTTATACAAAAAGAAGATGTTCTATATAATATTTGTGAATAAAAACAATAAAGAGAAGTTCCTAAAAAGATACAAATAATTTAATAATTTTTAAAAAAGTTTATCAAACAAGTTTTATTAAAAATTGTCTAATTGAATAAAAATTATAAAATATGAATGTGGTCAAATTCAGTATAGAAATATTTATCGAAAATTATATGTAAAAAAAATTTTGGACATTCTTAAGAGAATACTTTTAAAAAAAGTTTAATAAACAGAATATTTAAAAAAGATTTTATAGAAAGCGAAACTTATTAAAAATTTTAATTAATTTTATTAAAAAGAAAAACATTTTTTTTAAAGAAATTAATTATAAATTTTTTAAAATTTTCTTTACTTTAGTTAAAACTGTGCTGTGTTTGCTTAAAAAGTGCTTACATTTTCTATACAGAGAAAGTTCATTGCAAACTAATTGAAAAATATGTTCGAAGAGAAACTTTCTTGACAATATTATAGAATTTTTATTTTGACAACTATCTCTGCTCTACACAAACATTTATGTAAGTGAAAAAAGTATATAAAAAAAAATATTTTTTTTCTAATGTTTTAATGAAAAATTCCTCACTACAATGATGAGGTAGTTTAGTAAATACTTGACTTAACATGAAAATGAACAAGAAACAGAAAGGCAAATTACTAAACCATACAAAAAAAAAAAACAATTTTAGCATCATGTTAAATCTATTGATTGACATCGAGATGACTGTAATACGCAAAAATGTAAAATGTGTAATCAAAATCAAAGGGGTTGGTAAAATTGATAATATATACACATTACTGCAGCAGTTTGTTGATCATAGTAAAACCTCAAAGTAATAAAAACTGCTTATAAAAACACAAATCTTTCTTCATAAAAAAAATCACGTTTATGTAATCAATGAATAACACACAAAAGCCCAGAATTATTTAACTTGTGGTAATATCTACTACTAGCAATTTGTAATAATGATTAAGGGACAAAGTTACTATAAGCACAATTTGAAATTTAAAAGGTGCTTGACAATTTCAGTTGATGGGAATTATTGAAAATGGCCAACAGCTGTTAATATTATTCAATCCTTAAAAATTTACAAACATTTGTTTCTTATTACTCCTTTAAGTTAATATTTTTTCCCAAACTTTAATTACTTCCAATTTTACTGACGTAATTATGTACAATCTTATACGTGCTTGTAGGTGAATAATTTCAATATAATTTTTTTTTATTCATCACATGTTGAAGATACCAAAAAAATACTGTTACATTACGCAGTATTTTTTTGGTATCGTTGGCTTTGAAAGTAAAAAAAAAATTTTTTAAATATTTGAGGATGCAATATCATCATTGTCATTGTTTGCTACTAGCAAAATGTTAGAAATTTTGCAAAAATAAAAATTAAACTGAAAATCGTACAAAATTCCATATTGCAAAAATCAACAAGAAATAAAGCCACATTATGTACAAACTACAAATTGTGGTAAACATTTTTAATGACAAGTGTGCGGAAGACCTGGTGAAGAGATAAAATTTCACAAAATCATGTATCAATTTTCAGGTATAAATATAACTGTGTGTGTGTATGTGTGTGCTTGTATTTGTTTGGACGTGTGTTGGTAAATTTAACTATAAATTAGAGCTCTGACAGGACAAGAAGATAATGAATAACTGTAGTTTTCAGTAGATAATACCAGTGTTATCCAAATGTGCTTGACTAACAAATTATAGACATTCATATGTACGTGTCCCTAGAGGTATTAAAGCTGAAGGAGAAATACATTTAAAGCATCCAAAGTTTTAATTTTAGAATACAATGATTTCAAATGAAAATCTAAAATTTCCTGTAGAAGTAACAGTGCTTAAGTTAAAGTTAAAAGGAAATTTATCCAAAAAACAAAAAATTTGTTGAAATTGTATTTTACCAAAAAAAAAATTTTAGAGAGCAGTTTATAAAATTATTAAAATTTTTTTAGAAAAAATTATAAAATTTTCTTAAAACATAACGTTTAAAAAACAATATTAATAAATGATATGCAAAACAAAATTTTAATTTAAAAACTTTGATTAAAGTGATAACTTGTCAACATTTTTCTAAAATTATATTAAAACAATCCTTTTTATTTTAAAGCGATCCTAAATCCATTTCAATCTGAATTTGACTAAGGTTAAACCAAATAAAAAAAATCTATACAACATGTTCGCAAAAACAAATAAATCTGTTTTAATTACAATCCCTTTTAAAAAGTATTGCCGCAAAATATTTCCTTTTTTTTTTGTTGCCTTTTCTCTTTTATTCAATATTTTTAGGATTTAGTTTTCTAACATAAGCACCAGCTAAAAACAAAATACATTTTAATTTAACGTTTCCATATATGTAAAGATCTAAATGAATATATATGCCATTTGTGACTGCAACAATGAATGACACATTCAATTTTTAACCAAAACAATCAATACAAAACAATATATTTTGTTTATTTGTTCATAGAGAAAGAATAAAAAAACGAAAAAATCTAAATTTTAAAATAGACAGAAAATACGCCAAAAACATGTCAAGTCTTTATAGGTTTTAAAATAAATCTTTGCACAACAACAAAAAAAAAAACAAGTAAAAATTTTTAGTCAATGTTAACATACACTATCCTACAGAGTTTACTAGCAAAATGCTATATATTGATAAAATTACATCTAATAGATCTATATTTAATACGTCGGTTCCTCTTGACTTTTGTCAACAATTTTATTAAATTGTAGCTTAAATATAACAACCATATACAAACAAAATCTTACTTAAGCTTCAAGGTGTTCACTTAAAGGCTGAAAAAATGTTTGTTTCAAAACACAAATCCAAAATAGTACTTCAATATATTAATATAGAGCTGTTAACATATAAAATATTATTTATGTTTATTAGAGAATATTTTTGATATAACAATTAGAAGAGAATAGTCAACAATTATTTTAAAAACTTTTTTATTTTTTAATAGTTTTTTATTCTTTTGTACTTTTCTAAGCCTGTGATTAAGATAAATAAAGAGAATAAACCTATTAAAAAAAGTTAGATGGCAACTCTGGTTTCTTTATCAATGAGTATACTGAATGTAAAATTCTTTGAACTGAGTCATTTGTTTTAGTCTTCTCTAGATGTTAAGTTGAATTGAAACAGTTTACAGTTAACATAATGTGACAGATATCACTAGAGTATTTTTACTGAATCGCATTTGTTTTCGGATGATTTGTTGCTACAATTTTGCTTTTTTTTAATTTGTTTGATTATTGACATTTCGTTTGTATCATTTATATAAAATTTGAAATTTTATTTTTTGAATTTGATATGGAATTTTGTTTTTTATATAAATAAGTTAAGTAAATCAAATTAAAAATGGAACGATGGATGTTATAACTGTTTATCAAAAATATCAAGAGTTCTTTTAATAAAAATGGAGTTTTGTTTTAATATAAAAAAACATTGAAAATTTCGCTAATATATAAATTTTTTGGGAGGCCATTAATAAAAAATTAAAAAAAAATATTCTAGAAAAAACCACATTAAAAAATTAAAAATTGAGCCCTTGATTTTGAAAGTGGTATAAGTCAAAAATTTTTAAAATCTAGTTTATGAGCTATTTCATATCAAATCCTAATAAAATAACATAATCTGAAGAGATTAGCAGTATGCCATGAAAATTAACTCAATAAAATGTTTTTATTTTTTGGTCATTAAACAAAATACAGTTACTGTTTTTTTTTTTGATAGTGGTATAAGTCAGTCTGTTCACAAAATTTGGCAAAATAATTAGTAATTTTGACATGTCTTCAGTCATCTGATAATAATGTTGAAACAGTTGATCATAAATTTATGGTATCCGGCCATTCTTTTTTGCCATATGATCGCGATTTTTGTTTTAATGAAAGCTTATATTAAAAAATCGAATTATTTATACATCCCTGAGCATTATTATAATTTAATAGAATTATGAAAGAGGAGAAACCAATTTTTGGTAGTACAATGGCTCAGAAAGATTTTATTTCGACAAAACAACTAAAAGAATTAACGAATAATAGAAAGAAAAACACCAATGGAGAAGCTGTGTCTTGGCTAAAAATACAAAGGATCAGATTTCTTAAAAATGCTCCATATAATATGTTTTATAAAACTTCCTTGGATGACGATTCCGAATTCAAAGTATTACACCTCTCATCTAAAAGAGGAAGACCTAGAATATACGAAAATATTGATTTGCTTCCATTATACACAACCATTAGACCAATAACAGAAGAAAAACGTAAAGATATGGATGTTTCACAAACACTTTATTTCCCTAAATACTAATAAATAATTTACTTAGTTACAATGAACAAAATACAAAATACAGCAAGAACACGAGGTGAAAAGACATCGCTAGGGGAAGCGTACAG
>NDXZ01005476.1:3820-24274 GCA_003055125.1 Paykullia maculata | reverse complement strand
GTTTAAAGTTGCAATTCATAAAAGTGACTTATTTTTAGTTGTGTCAAAAAATATAATGATAATACGCTAAGTGCTAAATAGTTTTAATTCGAATTCAATGGTTCAACGTTTTTGTTTTTAACTATTTTTGTTTACGTCAAAAACAGTTTATTTCGATATCTGAAAATTAAAAATTTTCAGTTTTGTCACTTTTGAACAGGGTGTGCGATATGTATGTAAGTTTATACATACATACGTACATACAGAGATAAATGTTTTTTTATTTTAGTCATTCAAAAACTGTAGTTGATGTTGATAAATCTCAACAAGGATTGAAATTTATTAATGAGAGCACAAGAGTTTATTGTTGATATTGTTGTTTTCTTAAAACAGTTAAGAAGGATATAAGCACATGCGTTTGTAAGTGAATAAAAATTGCAAATCATGATAAAAAACAAAACTTAAAGACCTTGAATATTCAAGACAGTTCACATGTGACAGACAATTTATTATACAATGTAAGAGTGGCCGTATAATTGTAGCAGCTTTTGCTGAACAAAATATATAAAACAAGCAAACACTAGATTTTTCGTTTTAAATATTTAAAAACATATTTTTTGCAGGTGGGCTGAAAAGTGGACGCACGTATATGGTGAGTGTCCTTTTAAATAATGAAAAGTACAAATTCATTTGGGGCTAAACATACGGAAAAGCATAGATTTTAAAACATGATTCAGAATAAACTTTTTCTGCCAATAGTAATTAAATATTTGCCGTAGCACAGTGGCACGAAATGTAATAAATCTAGATTGGCTATATTGGCTTTTATTACAAAATATTGGCATAAACCTATAGCAGTCAAATGATCTTGAAGTACCCACAAATCGTTTTTGCCAAATGTATGTTATGTCGTTACTTTTCTAGCACATAGTGCTATCCTGCTTAAACTATATGTCATCATTAATCTATTACCCACTCTGTTTTCAAAGTACAGTTAAATTGTTAAGCCAAAATTTTAATCGCCACCTATATTATCTTTTAATAGCTTTTAACGATACGGCAATAGCAATTATATATGTTATATACACTAACGATAAAAAAATTCCCTAACTATGGCAGCTCTGGCAAATGTAAGGTTTTCCTTAACACTCTTATGGACAACGGCGATGTTTTTGGTTAATCTGTAGTTTTTCTTAAGTATGAATATTGACTGAATGATTATTGATCTAACTAGTTGTCTTACTCTTGTCTTGTCTCTGTCTCCGTTGAATTTAAGCATTTAGACGTGCTTTTTAATCATGTTACTTCAAAAATATATTTAAATCTAATTAATAAAAAAATATATACATACATAAGTATATAAAAATTCGTTTTTTTTTATTTTCCATAAATCCCTTAATTGTGGAAAATTTTATTTAAAAATTTATTTTACGAAATTTTTTATCAAATTTATTTTTTGATTTTAAAAAAAGTTTTTGTCTTAAGTTTTTTGTTTTTTTTCATACTGATTTTTTAACTGCAACTGAAATGTTGTTTAAATTAGTAAATTTCGTATAAATTTCAAATTCTTGTACTTTTTTTTTCATTTACATATCCATAAAGTAGTATTTACTTAAGATACTGAAGAATGTATTTTTGCATTTATACGTACTAAATACCTTGTTATTGTTGCTTTAAAGTATATTTATGTAAGTGCCTGAGATTTTATTTTTCTGATATTTACTTAGTTTTTATTTGTTAATTTATGCAGATTTGCAATCATTATATTTTTACTGCTTGTAATTGTTGAAATAAATCAGCAATTAGAGCGTCTAAAATATGCGATTTAATAGTGTATGTTTGTATAAATTAACTATTAAAAATTTACTTAACTTTTAGTGTAACAGCAGCTGCTGCTGCTGTTTGTAGTCTACTGCTAAATAAGTTAAGAAAACTAAAGCAAACCACAGCATAGCAACTTTAATAATTTTTACAACATGCTTTAAAATAAAAAAAACCGAATTTGTTTTAGATATATTGTTAATTTTGTTTCTTTTTATGAAAGTATTTCATTAAAGTTAACAAAAAAAAAACACAATTAATTGCGAAGTTCTAAACCAAGTGGCTAATAATTACTATATTATAGTGTTGTAAAAAGTGGTAAAATTTATACCAAATATAATATGAAACGTTTTTTTTTATTTTTTTACATTTATTGCTTTGCTGCGAAAAGTTCTCAAACTTATTTTTTTTTAATACTACCACCACCACAAAAGCCTTGTAAATGACCTTAAGAAGAAGAAGCTCTAATATTTAAAACAAAACATTTTTTTAACATAATTTTATTTCAGCAGTTAAAAAAACCAACCACAAACATTAAACCTGACCCTCTTTTTGGTCAAGAAAACATCAAACTAGAACTTCATAAACTATAGCATAATACATACAAACACTTGCCACTTTAAAAATGTAAATACCCAACACATAACTTATCAATTTTTACAACCCCGTTTCAATTTTATGTTTTCTATATGTTTTTTTTTACAATGATTTCAATACGAAATCTTAACCTTTAAACAATTTCCGTTCTAAACGCAGCGCTTTATAGCTGGGGCGGTCAAAATCACCACAACGACCACAAAAAGCAATAACAAATATATGAATTAAGTTTAGCTAAGTTTCTTTTTTTGTCTGAATATTTTGCCATAATAACAAAGTGTTGATAATTTTAATGTTTAATCCTACAACCACACAGTAATTACAAACACACACAAAAAATATTGTAAAAAAAATTTAAAACTAACTGATAGGTCACAAAACTACAAACATCCGGTTCAACGTTGTTTAAGATTTATACAGTCGGCGGCTAGAAAAAGTCTTTAGTATTAAGGCAGTTAAAAGAAAATAAACAATACAGAAAACAGAAAACAATTATAGAAAAGGTTCTAAAAAAAACAATTCAAATTTCACCGAAGTATCTGTAAAAATTTTAATTTAATTTAATTTTAATAATTCACTGGTTTTTTATATGTCTGTTGAAATCATGATAGAACCCAAACGTGACGAATGAAATTTTGCAGAAATATTTTTCTTAGATTAGTAATTTTTTACTAATAGTTTGTTAGCAGCAGTAAGTCTAAGACAATTATTGTCTGAATTATATATGTGTTTTATTTATTTCTTAATGGGATAGAAAAGAAAATAAGGGTGGAAGAAGTGTACGTTCTTAATAACACTGTAATTAGGTTACAACGACATCTGGTGTTAAAAGACCTGCCATCTATTTTCTGTTATCATTTTACACTCATGTGGTGTTTTTATACCAGTAAGACCAGTGCTAAAAATAATAGACTTAAACAAAACTCTAACTAAGGTAAATTTTTGCAGTGGCTATAGTAAAATCCCTTACCAGGTAATAATTTAAATTTATATTTTTTGTACAGAAACTTATATTTTACCGATTTAAATTTTTTTATTATTATTTATTATAATTAAAGACACCATCTTATCTTTTTTCTCTCCAACCTTATTTTTTGTCACTAACTGTATATAAGCACACATTTTTTGCAA
The DNA here is from genome assembly GCA_003055125.1 of Paykullia maculata. Taxonomy (NCBI): domain Eukaryota; kingdom Metazoa; phylum Arthropoda; class Insecta; order Diptera; family Rhinophoridae; genus Paykullia; species Paykullia maculata. The sequence goes on along the minus strand of NDXZ01005476.1, from coordinate 20,746 downwards.
GTATGTATAAAACGTTGACGTTTAATGCATTTGTTGAAGCGTTTCTTTTTTTTTTGCTTAAAGCCCCGAAATTATATTTGAAGATTTGTTTTATATCTTATATATCTTATTTTTATTCATTAATTGCTGTTGAATGATTTATGACAAAATGATGAAAAGAGTAGAGTATAATAAAGACATTATGACGGAAGTTGAGGAAACATTTCGTAGGAAAAACATAATGAAAAATGATTTATTACTTCTTAAAAAAAACTTAAAGAAAATATAAAATGAAAATTTAAAAATATAAAAAAAAACCGTAGAGTTTTTCCGCACATAACTTTTAAATATTTTCTTACTTAAACAAATTCTTCTTTTATACCAAATCACGAAATAAAATAATTAAAAAAAAAAATTATACAAAAAAGTCGCAATTGAAATCGAATGATAAATTTAAAACGAAAATGTCAACTACGGTAAGAGGGAACTTTTGGAAAAGCAAATGACATTTAAAAAAATCCCAGTAACAGAAAAAAAACTGAAGCCAAAATGAAATCTTCAGAATGATTTGCGCATAAAATACAATTCATATTGTAAAAATGACTAATGAACACAATAAGATAATAAAAAAATTCAAAATATAGTCAGAGAATTCGCAATGCAAATGGTAAATAATAATGTCGACGAATGAAATATACAAGAAATAATCTAAATGATACTTAATAATATAAATGAGTAAACAAAAAGAACAAAAAACCCAGATTTTTATACATAACATGTACATACATCCATATGTACATACGTATGAATTAACGATAAATTTAGCCAAGCCTCACACCCTGTTTAAAAAATATTTTTTTTTTAATTCTTCTTATACAGTTATATAAAAATATATTTGTTATTTACATAAATGTAAATTCGTATTTATCTGCTTTAATAAAGTTAAATTTTTTTAGGTTTTGTTTTCTTTTTGCAGTAATAACGCCACTGCATTATGCATTAAGTAAGTGGAACAAGCAAAAAATAAAAACGAAATATGTATATTTTTAACCAGTTTAAAAATGAAAAAAATGTTAATTTTACAAATATGCAGATTTACGTATTTAAACAGTTTTATTTAGAGTTTATTAACAGTGAATGACATTACAATGGAATTCATTTTGTAAAATTTTAACGTTTTTATTTAGGAAATTGATTGATTGATGAATGGGAGGCAGAAGCAGTTAATAAAAAAATATATAAACATATAGGGAAAAAGGAAATAAAATTCTTTTAAAGGGAATTAAATATTTTTTTTATTTTCAAAAGTCTTGCAAAAAATTTTTTTATAACTTTAGTCGATAATAATTTCGCAAAAAAGAGAACAAAAATTGTCATTTCCTATGGTTGACCTTAAGCAAAAATAATACAGTTATTATTGTAAATTATTTCAGGTCAGACAAAACCTTTTAGGCGGGCGGACAACTTGTAAATTAGTTGCAAAAATGTAAAAATTGTTTAGATAACTAACTCATTAAATGAAAAATGAATAAAATTTAAAATTAAACACAAAAACATGATTAAAATTTTACCTTAAGATTTTAATGTTAAAAAGATTTTGCCGGCCCCCGTTAAAAACAAAATATTATAGCATTTTATAAAGCTGGAATATATATATTTTTTATTGCCCAGCCAAAAGAAATTTTTGACATTTATGTATATTATTTCGTAAGTTAATTTTGCTACTTTAATTTATATTAGAGTTGAATCTTCGATATAGGAGACTGTTTACATTCGGTTTCATATACAATGCCCTTGATCATGGTTCATTATATCATGTTAACAGAAATGGCCTGTCTGAAATATCTAAGTATTTAAGCTAGATAAAACTATTTAATATTATTTTTTTATTAAAAAATCTAATATTGCTTGAAGTATCTTATATATAACTAGTTACCTGAAATCCAAACAAACAAAAAATTAAAAATCGACTTTTTAATTGATTATGATGCAATTAACTAAAATACATTTTTCCTTAAAATTTTACTCATATATGTTCAAAAATACCGATTTTATTAATAAAATCAAAAAGCCGCCTAAAGTAAAGAGTCTTAAGTTTATAAGATTTTTTGCTTCTCTTGTAAAAAAGTAAAAAGTGTGCTTACGGCCTTTTGGATTTTGGGTGGCGATATATATGTATGTAGATTGCAGGGTGATTACAGCTATTTTTTAATTTAGAGATTTTAATGTAAATTTAAAACCCGTATAAGAATAATTACATCTTTAGGTTACAACTGCTACTTCGTTTATGACTAACTGTAAACTTAAATAAGTAAATAATGCCAAACATCCAGAAACATATATGTTCAATATATATTAATAATAAGAAAATTATTTAAAAAAATTATTTATACAGGAAAAATTTTTAGCGAAGAAATAATTGTTATTTAAAACTAAGATAGTAAATTATCTTGTAATTTTGAAACAAAAGTGTTTTTTGGCTTTTTGAACCTAATTCTTAAAAGTTCGCGCTCAAAAAAAGGCAAAAGCGAATATAAAAAATTAAAAAGCCACAATTCTCATTAAAAAAAATATAATATCAATTTATTCGACTTTTTCTTAATTAAATATTTTTTTGTGTTGCCAAAGTATTGACTGATATTTTTTTAACATTTTTATTTTTAATGTACCTATATACATATGTATATATATGCGGATGGGATTAAGATGTGTGTATTGCTGATGTTGATTGACCGCAAAACACCCTCACGTTTTGTTAATTCTATATAATTTTTTTTGCTTTTTAACACAATTTAAGTTTAATGAACTTTTAATAGAAAACAAGTGATTGAATTAAATTCAAAAATAAAAATGTTAGGGAAGAAATTTTTTGCAAACATTATTAGATTTAAATAAAAATTGCTGAAAAAGTAATAAGAAACAAAAGAAACTTTAATTAAAATGTATAAATTTTAATAATCATGTTTCGAAAAATCTAAAGGTCTTGCAAAGTACAAATTTTGGTACAAATTATAACGAATGATGAAGCTTTATAAAAAAACACAACTTAAATTCCCAATAAGGCACATAATTGCAAAAAAAAATTCTTTTAATAGTTTTAACTAAAAAAAATTTTATTACAAAAATCTTTGGCAAAAAAAAAATAATAAAAATGTAAAGAAGAATATAGATCAGCAATTTTAAAAAAGCCTGAAAAAAGTACTTTAAAATGCCTAAATAAAAAAATGTCTAAAATTCATCTATTTAATAAGGCATAATGTAAATCAGACACAAAGGAAGAGATTAAAAAGTTTTTTAAGCTTTTCCCTTTATAATAATAACTAAAGTAGTTTGCGCAATTCTGGGTAAACACATCCCAATAAAATTAACTCTTGAGCGGATGTACCAAACAAAAAATTTAAACAAGATGTTTATTGCTTTAACACTGAATTTGTTTTTTAAATGTTAATTTTTTTTCTTATAAAATTATTTTTTTAATATTTATTTATTATCAATAAAAATCTAAAAACAAACAAAAGACTTAAGAAACAAAGCTAATACATATCGAACACCCAGTTCAAAAGTGACACAACTCAAAATTTTCATTTTTCGAGTTTATATGCTTAAACTATGCAGAATACACTTGTTTATCTATATGAAAAATATCAGTGTATTTTTTTTGTTGGTTACTTTTGTAGCTAAAAACCATTATGTCTTTCTTTATGTTTCAATTGGTATGAAGCTGCAATTCATAAAAGTGACTTATTCTTAGTTGTGTCAGAAAATGTAATGGTAATAGATCCCTACGCTAAGTGCTAAATAGTTTTAATTCGAATCCAATGGTCCAACGTTTTTTTAACTATTTTTATTTACGTCAAAAACAGTTTATTTCGATTTCTGAAAAATTAAAAATTTTGAGTTGTGTCACTTTTTAACTGGGCGATATGTATAATTAAAAGAAAAGTTTACCATTTCAAGCAAACTATTTATAAAGTAAAGATTTCCACAATAAAAACAAGTTTTTTTAATATATTTTTTTTGCATTTTTTTAACTTTGAAAAAAAATTTATAGATTCTCTTCGTAAAACAAAAGTTTTTTGAATCCCGATCGCTTTATTAAGTTCATTAAAAAAACATCATCAATAAAATATTGGATTTTGGGTTTTTTCTGTAAACAAAAACAGTAAATGGCGTCATTTTAGTCGTATTATAAATTATATTTTTTCAGGTTTATAGCAGCTATTTTTGCAAATTATACACAGTCACCACCATGATCATCATTAGCAGCATTGTTGTGTGATGTTGTTCACCAAATGCCATAGGTATCATTATTAATATTAATTTTAAATGTTTTAAAATTAAAGCACAAAAAAGCAAGTAAAAAAATATAAATGATTAGAAAACAGAGTTGCCAATCTAATGAGAACTTAAGATAAATAAAAAATTTTAAGTTATTATTAAAGCCATTAATAATATTGAAAATTTTCTATAAAGTTTAGAGTTTTGAGATTGTACTTTGTTTGCAATAATAATATTAATAATGCCATTAAACACTGCAATACTTGTTTGTTGTTTAAACGATGTTTTTTTAGCCTTTTTGTTTTACCATGCAATTGTCGATGTTTAGCATTAAAAACAGCGAAATATAGCAGAAGTAAATACAAATAATGCCAGCGCGTTGTTTTAAATGCTGGTGATGCTGCTGCAAAGTGCCGTGTGTAAATTATTATAATGACGATGTTGTCAAAATGAAAGTAGGCCATTCACAGCATTCAATATTTAACCACCAGTACCACAAGCACTGCCACCAACCACTATGCAGTTTTAAAAAGCTTAGTGTTTGTAAAGCAAACAAACTTTATATCATAAATATATACACACACATGTTTGGATGTATGTATGTATATGCTTGCAATATTTTCTGTTACATCTTTAAGATAAATTTAATATGGTTTGGGGTTTCCAAGAGCTTTTTTGTTTTGTTTTATTTTTATGGTTTTTGCAATGCAATTTAAAAATTTGCTTTGATTAATGATTGGAAAATGTAAGTAAACATTGAAAAGTGAAAATGTGTTAAAGAAAAACTCAAGGATAAACTAAAAATAAACTGGTAAATGTTGAAAAGAAATTGAAAAAATATATATTAAAAGAAAAAGTTCAAATGAGTTTAAGTTCTTATAATTGAAGTTGAGTGAACTCAAGCTTTTATAAAGGCATTATATTTATTTAGTTACTTGGGAAAACAAGCGAAGTTTGTTTGCTTAGAAAAAACCAATTCGTATACAATACATTTCTTTTAAACATATTTAAATATATTTTTGAGTTTATTGAAGGTTTATTGAACGAATTTTCATACAAAATTTGTTTCATAAACCTTTGATAAATTTAAAAATTGGGGGTTAATGTTTTTAAAATTTAAATAACGTTTTTTAACCAAATTAAATTTAAAAGAGATCGTAAAAAGATTTAACTAACTTTTATAAGCTGTGTAATCAAACTTCTTTATGATCAAGTTCCTTCATCGAAAAAAATTTTAGAATAATAATTACTTTTATTAAAGCTTTAAGGCCTGGTGGGTTTAAAGCAAAAGTGAAGAAACTACTTAAAAACGATACCCAAGCAACTTTTTTACTTAAACTTGTTAGGAGCTTTAAACATCGAAAGTCTTTACAGTGTTTTACAAATTTAAAAACCTTTTAGTTATAAATCTTAAAGGCCTTAAAAACAACAAAACTTGTAAAAGAAAATTTTAAATGCACTAAAAGTTTTTTTTAACAAAAACTTAAAAAACTTAAATATTTTTAATTATCTATTACAATTACCAAATTTTTAAACACACAGGTTAAATAAATAGAAAACGCCAATATGGTCAACTTCACCCAAAAAATGTTTCTTCCACGACATCTTATTAAATATAGTTATGTTCATTTTTTTGATTTTGTTTACCTTGATTACAAAGTTATTACAACATTTCTATTATATTGTTTTGTAAATAAATATATGTATATATGAAAGTATTTAAAAACAAACATAATTATAATTAAAAAACTTCAAATTAAAAACCAAAACGTTTCACTACATCAATCTTTTATAAGCATAATGCCAAAGATTCACTTTTAATCATATCATTAGGTTAGAGTAAAGCGGTTTGTGTTGAAAAAGTCATTAAGTAGAAAATTTATTTTCCAATTAAAAAAAAAAAAGGAAATTACAATTAAACTGTCATTTTAGGCAGAAATATTTTTTAAAGTTCACACAAGTGCATGTGAAGACGAAAATAAAAAAATGACGGTTATAAAATTTTATTAAAGACAAAAAATTGGTTAAATATTTTAATATTAAATAAAAATATGATCAAAAATATTTTGTAACTAAAAATTTCAAGCTTAAAATAAAAAAAAAAAGAAAATTAAACAAAAATAATTATTACATCATAGTTAAAAAAACAAAGATTCAAAGCAATAAAAAATAACATATATTAATATATTATTTAATTTATTTAAAATCTAAACAAGGAATTTTATATTTAAACCAATAAAAAAAACCGAGAATGTCTTATTATTTAAATCACAACCTAAACAAAAGACTTAAACCACAAACGTTAAAACAACAGCAAATGGTTACTGTAAATTATTTCTTATGTCGTTCATTTTGTTTTTTTATTTTATTATGTCAGCATTTATTCTTTATTCAATTTTGTACGTAAATATTTATGTATCAAAAGTAAGGAATAAAATAAACACTAGAAGTCATGATTTATTTCTATTATAGTTTTGGGTTTTTTTTCACTTCGTAGTTTTGTTTTATTTTAATGCGCAAAAAAAACATTGCACATTAACATAGAAAAATGTGGTAAATCAAGTCGTTTTGCAGAAAAGCAACACTCCTTAGAAAAAGTCAACATTATTTAACATTTAAATGCATTACTGTGTCATATTAAGTTCTTTGTTTTTTCTTCTTCTTTTTGTTTTCTTATTCGAGTTATAAACTGAATGTAATTTAGTACAGTAAAACAACTTGTTATAGATTAAATGTTAATATAAATATATGTATGAGGAATTCACAAACTAACTTATGATATCATAATGTCATATGCCATAAAAATACTTGTGAATCCCTCAATAATATATACGTGTATTTATAATTTATTATATCGCTCGTTGACTTTATTGGGGTAATACATTAATATTTGCATTTTTAAACTAAGTAAAACAAAACTAGTAAGAACGCTATATTCGGCTGTACCAAATCTTATATACCCTTCACTACGTTCTCTATGTGCGTATATTAGTAAATTTTTTTTTATAAAACAAACAAACATTTTTTTGCTTTTTCCCCCATAATAAACATTTTTGTGTTAAAAAACAAAAAAAAAATAAAAAAAAAATAAAAAAAATTTATTTTGCTTATATCTCGAAAAAAAAATTTTTGCTCGAAAATCGAAAAATTGTTTTCTTTAAAATTCCCCAAAAGACGTCTTACACACAAATATAATAATTTTTAGGAAAAAAAAAACTAAAAAACTAAAAAAACGAGACAGTCGTCTGTTTTTGCTTATATCTCAGCCGGTTATTGATGGATCTTGCCAGTTTTTAATACTGATTTTTTCGAAAGCATTCCCAAAAGTTTAATACCACATACAACCCTAAGTAACCTATGGGAGCTACGTAAACTTGATTTCAACATACACACGGACAGACGGACAGACGGACATGGTTAATTCGACTTCCCTATCTATAAGGATCCCGAATATATATACTTTATGGGGTCGCAAATAAATATTGAAGAAATTACAAACGGAATGACATACCTATATATACCCTTACCACATGTGTGTGTGTGAAGGGTATAAACATTCTTAATGCAGAATTCTTTAACACAACTTGTTGCTTTTTTAAACTGTTTTAAACTTTTGTTGTATAAGCCTTCTCTTTTCCTCCTCCTAAAACCGCGCCAGAAGATAAACAACTTTTTCGTTTGACACTACTTTATTAAAATAATATATCGATTTCAAAACAACTTTTGCATAAATGATTTTTAATATTTTTTTTCTCATAAAATATTCTTTTAGAAGCAATAAATTAAAAAATATTTTTCAAACGAATACTTAAAGTCTTATTTAAAAATAAAATACGTCTGTTTGCTTAAATAAGTGCATTTGAATTAAGAAAAGCCCTACATATTAGGAAACAAATAATAAAAACACTTCCTGCATAAAAATTTACAACATGTTTCTTTCTCGAAAAGATTGCATTGAATTAAGGAAAACCCTATATATTAGGAAACATATAATAAAAACACTTCCTGCATAAAATATCTCTTTGAATTTTTATTCAAAACGCATGTTTTTACAACACAGCAAATTTTGTAATAAATTGCCTTTTTATATTTGTGTTTTTAATTTTTGTGAGAAAATATTTTTTGATAAACGTTATGACATTTTCTAACACCTTTTAAAAAACATTAAAAAAATATGTTTTTTCTCCAATTAAAACATTTAAATAAATATGATGCACTTAAATGCATTTGATAGTTTATGACCTCAATTTTAAGTTATGTTTTTGTTATACAAAATATTATCTAATAACTAATTAGCACTATAGTGTTGCAAAGTAATACATTGGCTTAATATAATTATACATGTGTTGATCTAATCTTTAAAAGAAAGTTGAAAAAAAATTTTAAATTCAAAATATTTGTCAATTTATAATGTATCGATAAACAAATAAACTTATACCAAAACCAATAAATATTGCATCACAGTTGGAATTTACAAATTCGACTTTATTATATTTTATAAACCAAAAGAAATTAAAATATTAAAAAAAAACATAACAAATTTATAAGTTTATAATTTCCATGTAAATAACTTTGATTTGGTTAAAATTTAAATTTTCTGTTAGTAAACATTTTTATGTTTCTTATGTAAATACTTAATCACTTGGGTCATCAACAATTTTTTTATTATAAAGTTTTCTGCTGCCATTAAATTGTTACCAATAGTAGTGTTTTGTGAATATCTTTAAGCTTTTTATAGTGGGAGCTTTAACATGACGTTAATATTATTTAACACCAAAATAGGCTTCATAAAAAATTCTAATTTTCTTAATCTTAAAACTTGTATTGACGCAATTTTTTAAATGAGTGTTTAGGTTTTATATTCAACAACATTTATTATAGTGATTAATTTGGTGATTAATTTTTTGTAGGTTAGTTATTATGTTAAGGCAGATTTGTAAAATTATTTCCATGTGAGATATTTGTCATTTAATTTTATTGAATTAATACAAAGTAATGAAATTGGCATGAAAAATAATTTAAAAACACTTTGATCACTGGAATCTGCTGCATGGTGGTTACCAGCAAATTGTAATTTAAGACATTTTTTACACCGATGTTAATGACATTTTATTGCCAAAATCATTTTATAATTATCATTTAAGCGATTAACACAAATTTAAAATATGTTTCCCTTATTAAGGGTTTTGCAATTGACGCGAGAAGATGTTGGCGGCTTTGTCTAATTAGTTTTTATTTCCAGCCAAATCACAGCAGCATTCATTAGTGCAAACGTTGCCTGCATTGCATTTATTTAAAAGCAGGTCCTTTACAGCTGATTCTCCAACGCTTGGTTACCAAATTGGAGACAACCACGCCAACATCAGTACGCCAAAGGCAAACCGTCCCAACCAAGAACATCGCAGCTGTTTGTGAAAGCGTGCAGGAAAATTAAGGTAAGTCTTTCCTTTAAAAGACTTGAACTTTTTATTTTAATTTTACGTCAAAAATTGGGTCTATGCCCGTACAGAATCCAACTGACCCAGGAACTCAATGTTAATGACCACAGACAACATTGTTTTTTCGCTGAATGAATTAGAATGAACATTTATCCACTCCCATTGACACATTTATTTGAAGAGCAACAGACTTATGATTATTCATAATTAAGAAAATGATTAAGAGAAACATATAAATAATTGCATTTCATTAGTATGGTTGTGGCAATTATATGAACATTTTTAGTGATCATAGACTCCTAAAATGATCTGTGATCGTGTTTGATAACTAGTGGTCGCTCCTTGGTTATTTAAAGGGGTTTCTTTCAAACCAAATATTTTATTACAATACAGAGTGGGCAAATTTAATGTTATAAAATTATTTGGCCATTATACACCATTATAGCCCAAGAAAGTGCGCTTTGTAGTCAGGCGGCATTATCGACAATTATTATTTTTTTGTTGGAAAATGAGCAAGGAAATGCCATCGCCATGAATTCTCCGCGCGACCAAAGTAAAATAACGTTTTTTTTTTGTGCTCACAATTAGCTAATCGACACTAGTCACCTTTAATTTTTTTAAATGATGCCCCACAGCCGGTTAAATAAAATAGTTGTTGCATAAGAAATTACGCGTAATTTTTTATTTTGACGATGTCCACTGGTATGCTATGCTTAGAGTTGTTGCAAAATATGGTTCAAAACAGGAAACTAAAGGTAAACATTGCCCCAAAATCGTAATCCATTAAAAGGTCCCATATTTTTACTTTACAGTCATATCAATAAACATTTATTTGTTTAAAAAAAAGTATATTATAAAGCCATTCTTTATTAACACAAATTTGCCCACCTTTTCTTCTGGCAAAAACTGAAAAAAATTACTTTATTTATAAACCTTAAAAGTTTTTTAGACACGGTTTCCTATTCTCTAATATAAAGCGAAGTTTTATTCAAATTTATCTTGTCTTATCATGTTTAGTGCAGATATTTTTTTACAATAAAACAAAATATTTTGCTATAAAGCTTTGAAGAGGCTTAAAAACATTAAATTAATATAATTTAAATGTTAAACTAAACAAGTTTTTTTTCCTTATTTTAGATTTTTTATTTCAGATAACATCTAGTATTATTTAAAATAAACTAAAATTTGTTTTTCTATGATTTTTATGATCTTTTATCGTTTGTGGGTTTTAACCCTAAACCTTGAATTAAAAAAAAAACATGAGCAAACTCACAGCAAGAATCACAATGTTAACAATGGTTGTCTTATTTGTTGTTGTGTATCTTAAATCAAACCGGAACTTTTTAAAAAATATATTAGAGTTCATATAAATAGAGTATCTGCAGATTCAACTCTACTTTGTATTTATGTTAAAAAGTTTGAAAATGAAAGTGAATGAAAGTAATATTACAACACTTTATGTGAGTTGTGTATTTTTTGTTTGTTTCTTTCTTTGGTTTATCTTTCATTCATGTTTTAAGGCAATAAAAAACGTGAACTCTTTATGTTAACATTGAAAAAAAAGATGTTTCGTTTCATATCAAGTGTGTTTGTTGTCTATTGTGAACACTGTTTAGTGTTAACGTTTTGAAAAATGTAAGCGAATGTATGAATGTGTTGAAAATAGTTTATTATAAAAAAATTTGCTACTTTTTCATAAAAATATAAAAGAAATTTTAGCACGTGAGATTGTTGTTCAAATATTTATTTAACTACTTTTTTTAACCCTTGAAAGCAGGTTATAAATAACAATTTATATCTTATTTTTTAGTAAAAAAAAAAACATTTGTTAATTATTGTGTTTAATATTGTTACTGCCTTTGAGCTGCAAAAAAAAGGAGTCATAATGATGTCGTCCAAGTGTGACGAGTTTTAAAAATATTTTGACTGCTTTAAAAGGCAAAAAATACAATATTAGCATAGCAACTTGGAAAAATATCTATTAAAAGTTACCAAAAAAAACTGGTTGAATTTTAACGCTAATAAGAATAAATTTAAAAAAAAACCCAATCTTGAAAAGCTCTAAAATCGAAATTAGAAAAAATTCTGCAGAATACTTTAGACGTTTTATTAGTTCTATGCTTTTGTTTTGTACAGTTGAATCAATAAAAAACATTGTGGTCTTATAATATATATTCTAAATTGTTATCTATTCAATTAATTTTATTGCCTAATAGTATTAAATAATTCTTGATTATAACACAAAGGGAACATTTCCTGTATGTTTTTAATTGACCAACCCAAATGTGAATGACTTTATAGAGCTTTTAAAATTAAACAATTTATACTAATTTTAAAAAACCTTTTGCAAAACAATCATAAATTCATTAAATCATAATAAACTTCCGTTGTTATTAAAGTAAAAAAATACATTTAAAAAAAATATGTTTAACTATGTGGATTTATATATGTACAAACTATCGTTGTCAGGTAAAAAAACACATTTTTAAAAAACGAATTTTCTTCAGGAAATCATCTTTATTTAATCAACAGAATATATCAAAAGCAACTAACTCAAACAAGCTGCAAAAACAATTGTTTTTTGGTTAGATTTTATGTTTACCTACTCCAGCCTTTAATAGTAATATTTTTTTACTTTCCTGCTAAATGCTAAACCTGAAACAGAAAAATGAATTCAAACCAAAAATGCAAGATTTATTTTTAATATCCCTCTTATAAAATGTTACCACTTGAAACCTGTTGACCAAGTTACACATATATGATTAATTGTTATGAAAAAAAAACGGTAAATATTAATAAAAATGCGAAAAAGAAATAAAGAAATAAACTTAAATAAAACAAATTAAAAGAAATAAAACTTGATTTTCACTTAAACCAAACAAGTGCAAAACTCGCAAAAACATCAAGTGAACGAAAAAATAACCTGAAAAAGGTGTAGGAAAACATGTAAAAAATATGACAAAAAATAGGAAATTTTTAAAATGAAACAAGAAATTTAATCCTACATGTTTGAGATGACATTTAATTATAAGAAAATAAAGATATTTAACATGCGCAATGGGTGGCAATTTTTTTTTAGTCTTAGTCTGTTTCAATTGTTGCAAAAATAGTCTTTTTATTTATTTACTTCTAAATTTTGTTTTGATTTTCTTCACTTTTTAAGTGCATTTACATTACAGTTTGTGTCTTAAGTCTTTTGATTTTATCATAGAAAAAATTCGATTTATTTCTTTGATATTTAGTTACTAAATACAGTTTTTTTTTTCCTTAGAACTTAAAAAAAATAACAATAATGCAACAAAAACAAAAGTGCATAAAACTTAAAAGCCTCATATTTTTTTAGATGCCGAAAAAACACGCAAGAACTACAAAAAACTTTCAATAGTTTGCAGATCTAAAGCAATTTTTAAGATTTTTTATTTCAAAGTACTTAAGAAAATGTTTTTACTGCCTTACTAATACGGTTTTTCTAGAGCATAACAGAGCAAACTCTAGATAAAAAAAGTATCAAGTTGTAAATACTAACGTATACATAAACGTATTTATGGATGTATGCATGTATGTTTGTTTGAAATTTATTTTACGAGTTCTCCAATCTGCTAGTGGATTTGTAATAAAAATTGTAAATAAACAAATTTTCCAACAAGTTTTTCTAGTTTTTCTATGGTTTTGCGCTTAAACTTTTTGAGTTTCGTTTTAAGTATTGGTATTCACGATTCATATTTTAAACTCGTACAACAGTTTTTGTGTGTAAGTTCGACTTTTATATACAAAAAAAAACTATAACACTAACTATTGATTTTTTGCCACAACAATAACAACACGTTAATAATTGTAACAAGAAAAATGTAATAAAAAGTAAGGCAGTGATTCCAAAACAGAGCGCAACGGGCAAGAAATTTATGGCACATATTTTGTATAAAAACATATATTTTTTTGATTTTTATGATTTAGTTAGCTTAATAAGCCATAACATTAATGATAAAAACATAATTTTTAAGCCCTATTCAGCTGGCTGAATATCAAAAACATTTATAAAATTACTCAGCCCAAATAATTAATTTCTATAAAAAACATATAAAACAAGCTGTTTATTTTAAAAACTATTAAAAAATATCTGTATAGGAACAAATTTTTTAAATAATCAGGTACTAGCATAAGGACATATTTAGCTTGCTAAATTCAAAATACTGTAAAATTTATTCAACAGCATACACCAAACTTTTAAACTTAAAGTCCAAATGTTTATTCAGCTAGCTGAATCTCAAAGGTATTGCATTTAAACTGCAAAAGTATTTAAAATAATTAATTTTATTACTGAAACCTTTTCAGCTAGCTGAAAATAATAAGCATACATATAAATTTTTACAAACAAATTTGTTAAATGCTAATTTGTCACCCACTGTAAAGTCTCATTCAGCCTGCTGAATACCAAAAACATTAAATTTTTTGCAAAAAGTATTGACATTTTTCTCTACAGCTTTATAATTACTCTCATTTTTATAAATAATTTTTAAAAATAAAAGACTGATCAAATGTAAATACATACATATTGCATTTTGGAGCCTACAGCTCTCTTTGTAAATCACTGTGGCAATGCTTTTTAATATTTATGTGTATTTTGCAGCCCCTGCCGACTTACATAAGTTTAGACACCTGCTATAGGTTTACTTTTGTTTTGTTAATTAAATAAAATAAAAAGTAAATTTATTTAAAAATTTTTTACTTAAAACATAAAAATGCAAATATATATATACGAAATATGCTCTATTTATTTGGTTTTAAAACTTAATTGCTTACGGGCCATTACAGTTGATTTGTAGCAAAAACAAAAAAAGCAACAGAAATTTAAAGTTTCGTTTGAACGTATTTCTTTGCCAGCAGGCTTCCTTTTGTTATATTTTTTTTCTCAAAGAAAAAGAAAAAGAAACAATAATAATAAAAATAATTTGCGAGAAAAAACTTTTTTTTATATATTTAACAAAGTACTCAGCCATTAAGTCTTGCATGAGCATCAGTTTGAAAATAATATAATAAAAAAATAATTGTTGTATAAGTTTTTTTCTCTTTTTAAAGAAAACTATTAATTATTTGTAAATTTTTCCTGTTAAGCAGACAATGAGTTTTGGCATTTTTCCAACATTTTCCTTTCTGTATTTTAATTAAATATTTTATTTTGCTTTAGCTAAACAGACACGACATTGAAATAAACCACTAACAGAGGGTATATAAAAAACAGATTCAAACAATGTCAAGTGAAATATAAAAGAAGAAAGAGACAAAAGAAAGTTTTTGTTGTTGGTGGTTTGCTGTAAATATGACAAAATACTGTGGTTAAGGAAAAGTGTTAAACTACAAACAAAAAAAATAAAAACGAAATAATATTTTAATTGTTTAAAGTATTTTTTTCCAAAATGTACAATATTTTTAGTATTCAGCAAACTGCAGTTTGTATTTAAGCATTTGTTTTAAATAGTTCCTATTTTAGGCTGTTAAATAAGAGTTTTATATTATGATGATACAAATTTTTTAAAAATTGTTTATATTATTAAATTCTGCTAGTGTCAAACTAGACCATATTTAATTCAATGTTGTCGATTACTTTTTATTTAAAATATTCAGCTTGTTTTATTGGGGCTTGTACATAAGTTAAGTTATTTCGAACACTTTCCTAAGAACATTGTTTTTTTTTTTTGGTTCAGAAAGCTGAATAAAATTTATAAGCTCCGATCTTTTTATACATTTTTTATATGAAGATATTGTTCCGAATTCCGTTCTTTAGAAAATGTTTACAAATTTCTCTTCATATAAAAATCTTTTTTATAAAAGATTTTTAATAAATGCCTTTTTATACCCTTCACACATGTGGCAAGGGTATATATAGATTTGTCTTCAATATTCATTTGCGACCCTATAATTTAGCCATGTCTGTCTGTCCGTCCGTTTTTCCATCTATCCGTCTGTCAATGCGCTGGTTGAAATCAAGTTTTCATAGCTCCCACAGGTCACCCAGACTTGTATAAGGTATCAAACTTTTAAAAATACTTTCAAAAAAATCGGTATAGAAAACTGGCAAGATTCATCAATAACCGGGTGAGATGTAAGCAAAAAAAGATGACTACCTCTTTTTTCTTTTTTTTCACACAAAAAAAAATATTGTTTTGCAGTTTTGAGGTAAACTAAAAAAATTGAACAATTTGGCCCAAATGGATCACACATGGTGAAGGATATATAAGATTTGGCACAGCCTTACTTGTTATATAAAAAAATTGTTATGAAATGCCGATTTGTTTAAAATTTTTACTAATTTCTTACTTTCAAAATTTTTTTAACAAATTACATTGCAATACATATCCTAAACTTACTTTTTTTTAAAGTTATTTACTATTTTTTTTATACAATATTTATTTAAAAGAAAAATAGTTCAAGAGATTTTGTTTTTTTAATATTTTTCTTTTTAAAATATCCTTATAGTCGAGTACGTAAGTTTACTCCCTGTCGGCTAAAAATTTTAAACAACTTTTTGACATTAAAAAAAGATGACAAACATTTTGCAAAAAGCATTGACTTAAACACAAATTTTACATAAAGTGTGCCTTCGTCAACGTCTTCTTATTGATTATAATCGTAAAGTGTAATAATTATAAAGCACATTTAACCAAACCCATAACCACCACGACGACTAGCACCAGTACAAACAACACCACCGGCACCTCTGCCTTAAAGCTAGATAAGCACAAAAAATAACGCTAAGGTAAACCGCTTCTTAACTACTGGTTTTTGAATCATTGATTTTCTAACTTGGCATGTTTCTGTTGCTGTCTTTGCTTCTAGTACAAATCGTTGTCTTCTTCTTTACCGTCTTTTTCGTCTTCATTTAAACAAAGTTGTTTATTTTTGCTATTTGTTTACAAAGTTCATGTAGTTGTTATTATTGTATTTAGTTGTCTTTTTAAGTCTGTATACAAAACAAAAGGGTTTCTATTACTTATTACAGCAACAATAAGTAAAGAAAATTTAAAAAAAAAATGGACATCAAGCCATTTGTTTGTTAATTTACTATTGTCCGTCTGCCTTCTTTCGTTGTACATTGCCTTTGAGTTTATTTGAATTTGACTTTTCTATGGTTAGTAATTTATAGAAAAAAAGTGGCAGACGTATTTTTAATGTTTTTTACTTTATTTGTTTGTTTTCGTTTATTTATTTTCGGTAGTTTTTTTTTTTTTTTTTT
>NDXZ01005474.1:0-10101 GCA_003055125.1 Paykullia maculata | reverse complement strand
TGGCACAGCCAAATATAGCGCTCTTACTTGTTTTCTTTTATTTATAAAATTATACATATAGTTAATATTCAATTGAAAAAAATAAATTAAGTAAGATTAATTTAAAATTTGTATGCAAGTATCTACATATGTATGCAAGTATCTACATAAAAGCAATAATTTTTATTTAATTTGACGGTAATGCAAGATTGCTCTCAAGACAACCAAAAATCTACAATTAAAAAAAGATTTTTAAAAACTTAATATTTTTCTATTACAAAAATGCATTAAAAATTGCATTTTTCACTTTTTATTTAAATATTTTTGTTACAACACAGGAAAATGTTGATTGATGTTACAAAATACATAAAATATAATAAAAAAAGTACAAATAAATTTAGTTTACTTTAGCTTTTTTAGGCTTAAAAACACTATTGCCATTTTCGGCCGGGCGTTTAAAGCCCTTCTTATAATATTGGAAATTCGATAGTTTTGACCTCATGATATTCTTCTTACGTAGCGAGTGGGGTTCAACAAAAATTATTTTATTGTTTATAAAACTCTCATTGTACAAAAATGATTTGCAATAAGCGTCGGGGGTTTCAAATCGAATGATAGCAAAAGCATCCTTATGGGTAACTTGTGCAATTTCACCAGCTTTGGAAAAGCACTTTCTTAAATCTTCTTCGGTGCAGTCTGCGAAACAGAATTAAAAAAAAAATTTATTTTAAAATAACAAAAAGTTGCGAGATTACTTCGAATCTTACCTCTAGGTAAATTGGTAACATAAATTGAGGTCTTCTCATTAAATGGATTATATAATTCAATATCCAATTCAATGCCTTGTTCAGTTTTGCCTGTTAATTTAAGAGCCTTTTGCACGGCCTGTTCGGTTTTAAAGGTTATGAAAGCCAAAACCACCTTTTTACAGACAATATCGAAACTTAAAATTTCGCCACACTTTGCGAAGATAGTCTCTATTTTGGAACTCTCAATATTTTGAAAGCCTTGATGATTCTTCAACATAACTGTTAGTTTTTCATCATACCTTTGTCCGTTTTTTGTGGAAAAAACATTGGATACTCCAATGTTGACATTATTTAAAACTGAATTATGGTGTTTCAAGGAATTCTCAAGACTGTCCTTTTCTAAAAAGCTAACAAAGCCAAAGCTGGTGTTTCTCCTATTGAACAACTTTACACGTTCCAATTCGCCACAGTCCTCGAAGTGTTGTCTAAGTTGTTCCTCAGTTGTGCCAGGTTTCAAATTGCGAACATAAACGGTGTGTTTGGGATCTTCATGGGTCTTTATTTTTTTTTCGCCTAAACTTTTATCCTTTTTTGGAGTTACAAAAATAAAAGAATCCTCAAATTTTACCTTTTTGTTGGCAGTCAAGGCTTTCTTTGCAGCTTTTTCGGTTTTATAAGCAACATTTGCAACGGTACCGCCGGGTGTGGTGACAATATGTATTTGTTCGATTGCTCCATATTTGGCAAATACTTCAACCACGTCAACCTGTTTGCATTCTATAAGAAGTTAAACAAATAAATATTTTTAATAAATGGAGATTAGGTAAAAGTTGGTTATTTGTAGGCTCTTTTCACAATGACGAGTTAAAAAGGAGACATCGCATTTGTAATATTTTTTGCAATATTTGCTGGCAAAGATGTTGTTAGCAGTTTCTGTGGTTAATATACGTATATAACTTTTAGATTTTTAAGCGCTTATGAATTTATGTTGTACAAAAATTACTTCTTAAGTAATTTTTCTGAATTTGAATAACAAACTGAATTTTTGTGGTATCATATTTAATATTTTATTAAAAAAAAGGTACAGAACGCATCACAATTAAGAAAAACGCAAAATTCTTTTTTGTTTTAATATGTATATAAAAAAAATCTATAGCAAATATGCATTGGTTCAAATTAAGACATTCAGACATGTTCAAGAAAAGAAAAAGTAAAAAGTAAAGTAAACTTTTTATTTTTGATGTTTTACAATTACAAAAGTAGTAGTTTGTTGTTACATTTTCTATTAATTACAATACTTTTACTTCAAAGTAGATACAGAACATGCCTGATAATACTGTTTTCAATTTGACTTCAAATTGTACATCAACAATAAAAAGTTTTCTTTTACTTTAACTTTTCTGGAACATGCCTAATTATATCTGAAGGCGAAGCCGTAGTCAAAGCTTATGTTCGACTTAATTTTATTATTTTCTATTTTATTAAAAAAAGGTAAACTTATTTAAAATTCATGGAATGAGTTGTGTCATTCATGAAATAGCTATTTTAGTTAAACTTTTCAGTATTACGTAATATATGGAATTGTTTGAGCTTTTATTTTTGTCCTACACATTTTATGGTTATATCAACCAATCATACTTATATAATGTCTTTGTTGTCGGGTGAAGTTACCCAAGCTCACTGCTTCCAAATAGATTATGAACACCAAGTATAAACAATGTATATTTTCGGTAAATTATCTTTATTGGTTTATACAACGTATGCATTGTTTATACTTGGTGTTCATAATCTATTTGGAAGCAGTGAGCTTGGGTAACTTCACCCGACATTTTAATTATTTTTTTTGGTTTGAAAACCGAGCTGACTTCTTAACAGGTCGGAGTTTAAATATCAATTAAGGTTATGTACCGGATAATAAAATGGCTGTAGACCCAAGAGTTGTCTAAGCTTATTTCCCGCGTGGGTAATTATAACACTTTTACCTTACATATGTTTTTACAAAAAATTGATACAAATAATTGTTAATAAGTAAGACGTCATTCACAATAGTTATTAGACAGTTGGCGGTAACAGTCTTTCTTAACTTTATGTTTCACTATTTCATTTTATTTCAAGTCAGTCATCAATAAATGTAAACATAACTATCGATGTTGCTACAACAATTCATTTATTAAAAACATAGTAGGTATGACTTTTGTTGTTATTTTTAACATTTTAACATACCTATGTATGTATTTGCAATTTATAACATTTTTTTTCTATTTTGTTTAGAAAATTAAAAAAGGTAAATTTGATGTTCAGTTTCAGAACTTTAAAAAACAATCTAATTGTATTTATTACAATTCAGAGAACATCCCTTATTTCTTGTGTATACAAGTGTAAATTAAACAAGTAAGAGCGTTATATTTGCCTGGGCCAAGTCTTATATACCCTTCACCATGGTATATTTTTTTTTTTTAAATATATTTGTAGTTTATTTCAAAGCTGCAAAACAATAAATTTTTTGTGCAAAAAAAAAATAAAAAAATTTTTTTGTGCAAAAAAAAAATTTAAAAAAAAATTTTTTGTGCAAAAAAAAAAATAAAAAAAAATTTGTTTGAGGAAAAAAAAAACAGGCAGTTGTCTTTTTTTGCTTTTATCTCAGCCCGTTATTGATGTATCTTGCCAGTTTTCGATACCGATTTTCTCGAAAGTATCTCAAAAAGTTTGATACCTACCACATACAACCTTGGGAGCTAAGAAAACTTAATGCCAACATACACACGGACATGGCTAAATCAACTTCCCTATATATAAGGATCCAGAATATATATACTTTATAGGGTCGCAAATAAGTTTTGTAGAAATTACAAACGGAATGACAAACCTATATACATACATAGGTATACCATTACATGTGTGAAGGGTATGAAAATTTCTATAAATAGAATTACATTAGAAAACTTACTTTGAGGTAATTTTGTAATATGAACAACTCTGCTAGTAGGTACAGTTGGGGGGATTACTCCGCTTTTAACTTTAGATGGAATTGTGGGTTCCTCGTTTTCAGCGGATTCTTCTTCATTATCTTCTTCGTCGCCATTTTCACCTAAAAACAATTGGAGGTTAGAAAAACACTATTCGATATTTAAATTCGCAAACAAGGCAGCCATCCCGCTTTAAAAAAAAAAACTAAAAAATTGTTAACCAGTCAGTGTTGTCATATTGGAAGATTTATCTTTTGCTAGTTTTTTGAAAATTGAAATAACATACATATGTATGTAAATTTAGTTATATGTTTAAAATAATAATGTATTTTTGAAAGTCTCTCACTAAGTTCAGTTTATCAATACCTCTTTGTAGCTCAAGTCAATGTTTCCATAAATGATTTTACAGATACAATTTTAATCTTTTTACATTTGTAAAAAATTTGTACAAAAGTTTTTTTGGTAGACCGACCAGTTACCCAGGCCAAAAAAAAAAAATAGCAACATATTACATACCTTTATCATCCATTGCTTCAATATCTTCATCAACTTCTTGCTCTTCATCAACTTCTTGCTCATCATCAACTTCTTGCTCATCATCAACTTCTTGCTCATCGTCAACTTTTTGATCTTCATCAATTTCTTGCTCTTCATCAGCTTCTTCCTCCTCTTCGCAAAGAGACTCTTCTAATACAACTTTTTGGACCTTAGGTGTTACCTTTTTGTTAGCCGCCTTTTTTGCAACAAAAACTTTTTTTTCCACAACTTCCTCTTCTTCATCACTGCTTTCTTCAACTACTTTCGGAGGAGCAGTCTTTTTTGTAACTTTGGCTTGCTTTGCTGCCTTGATTGGAGTTTTAACTTGCTTTTGTTTCATTTTTGTTAAATAATATTACAAATTCTTTGAACTTTCGAAACTCCAGAACGCGTTAAAAAAATGTGTATGTATAACCCAAGACAAATTCATATAAGGTGACTGCAACGCGCCAGCTGGTGATTTTTTTCTGCAGCAAGGCGAATTCAGTTTTTAATGCTTTTGTCAAAATGTGTTTACTTTTCTTTGTTTTGTTAACATAAAATTGCTTTTATTTTGAAAAATTAAAAATTAAAGAAAATAAAGATTTGAATTATATTTCTGTATACACAATATATAAAAAATGTATTTGTTTGTCAACAATTTTCACATATGAATTTTGACAATTGCGTTAATATAAACGTCATTTGTTTTTGAATTGTTATATTTCTTGTAGTATTGCAATCACCTTATATGAATTCGCCTTGAACCAAACAACACGTGCAGACAAGGCGAATTAACATTAGGTGGTGGTTATAAGACGCCACCAAATAAACACCTTATATCGGCACCGATAAATAGCATATCGAAATTTTTTATAAAAACTGTTTTAGTATGAAACAAATAAATTATACATATTTGTATATATGTACATATTCTCCCTACGATCATATGAGGAGCATAAGGCCTTGACAAAAATCTTCCCTCAGGCATCAACTGCTTTTTTCCACCCGGACCAGTTTTTTGCTTCCCGTTTTCCCCGTTTTTATCCTTATACGTTTAAATTTTAAAAAAGTTCCGAAACTTATTCTTTATTTTTAGAGAAGTAACAAACGTAGTTTAAATTATGTCTTTATGTTTATTGGTTTAGAATTTTTAAGGGCCTTAAAAAAGTACCAGTATATAATTTTTACCCGATACCAGACAATACAATGATTTTTAAATTTTGTTTGTATCTTGTCTAGTTAAGTAGATATAAGGTTACCGATTTTTCCCGCTTTTACCCCCTTAATATTTGAATTTCCAAAAATCCCTTCTTACTCTCACAACGTGAGAGTAACCCACAGTCCAAATTTCAAGTCTCTAGCTTTATCCATTTGGGCTGTGCGATGATGAATCAATCAATCAGTCACCTTACTATTGTATATATATCTATATATGTTACATATCGCACACCCAGTTCAAAAGTGACAACTCAAAATATTAATTTTTCGAGTTTATATGCTTAAACTATGCACAATACACTTGTTTATCTATAAGAAAAACATCAGTGTATTTTTTTGTTGTTAACTGGTATAAAGTTGCAATTCATAAAAGTGACTTATTTTTAGCGTAGGGTTCTATTATTATTTACCATTATAATAGATCCCTACGCTAAGTGCTAAATAGTTTTAATTCGAATTCAATGATCCAGCGTTTTTGTTTTTAACTATTTTTATTTACGTCAAAAACAGTTTATTTCGATTTCTGAAAAATTAAAAATTTTGAGTTGTGTCAGTTTAGAACTGGGTGTGCGATATATATGTTACTGGTGGCACTGCCAGGTGTTATTAAAAATCGCTTTTATAAGCAGATAGCAGGTAGTTAGTGTATTGCCAGAGTCTTAATAATTATGACGTTTTGCTTAACCATATTGATTTATCAGGTAGTAGTAGTTAATCAGCTAATTTAGTCCTATGTGATATTAATTTTTAGCTGTCAAAATACATACCGCAAATATAATATTGTATTGTTGTATCATGGTTTTACAATATAGATGCCATGGTAGAACTAACCAAGTAGGCCTATTGACCCAGCTGGTTATCCACTGTTTATTGCAGTTAAAATTCGTATTGTCAAAATTTGTATGTTTTGATTTTTAATTTTTGCTTATACGAAAATTTAATAGAATTGCTGTTTTGTTTTTTTTATATTTGCTTTTTTTTGTGTTTTTGATTTTGACATTTCGAATTTTTATACAAAAACACTATGTATGTTGCTTTGTTGGTGTTGTGTTTGTTCTAGCAATGAGTTTACCTGGTTAGTTGTATCATGATAGATGCCAAGAAGAAATTTTTTTTATGTATGGAGTTTGAAAGATTAGCTACCATAAAGAAAAACTGACGCTGTGAGGCTACCTATTTAATTGTACCATACTATGGTTTTTGCAGTATACATAAAAAAGTTGATAATTGTCTAAAAAGTGACATTTGGTTTGTCATTTTTATCACACAAGACGAATACGCAGTTTTCTCACTGGAAGGAATTAAATTACTTGTAAATTTTTTATATGAAAACTTAACAAAAAATCCAAGCAAAAGAAAAATATGTATGAAAATGAAAGAAAGTAGATAAAAGTTTAATAAATGTTAATAAAATAAAAAAGCAAAATGATTTATTGAAGTTTAGTTTATTAAAGAGCATAAAAGCTTTGGTTAACAAGTAACTTAATGAGAAATTATTGAGACGAAAAAAAGTTAAACGGAAAGAAAAACACGAGTTACTGGTCCACAAATATTTACATAGAATTCGTAGTGAAAATTATTTAAATTAAACAAAATTGTAAATTTGAAGAAATTTGTTAAACGGCTTTGCTAAATCTGCAGGAATAGAATGAATAATTTAAACAGCAACAATGGTGGTGGTGGTGGCAATAACAGCAGTAATAGTGCTAATAATGGCACTGGTATACGCCCTTCTTCGGCCAATGATGAAGCTGGAGGTGGTGGTGCTGCAGGTGGCGATACAGATGCTAGTTCTAGACGACAGGCTACAAGAGTTTTTAAGAAAAGCTCCTCTAACGGCAAAATTACTGTGTATCTGGGGAAACGGGACTTCGTAGACCATAGCACTCATGTTGATCCCATTGATGGTGTGGTATTTGTCGATCCAGAATATGTCAAAGATCGCAAAGTATTTGGCCAAGTGTTAGCCGCGTTTAGATATGGCCGTGAGGATTTAGATGTATTGGGTTTGACCTTTCGCAAGGACTTGTACTTGGCCAACGAACAAATCTATCCGCCATTGCCAACGGAAAGACCACTGACAAGACTACAGGAAAGGCTAATAAAAAAATTGGGTCCCAATGCATATCCATTTTACTTTGAAGTTCCTCCTTACTGTCCAGCGTCGGTTTCACTGCAACCTGCCCCGGGCGATACTGGAAAATCTTGTGGCGTAGAT
The DNA here is from genome assembly GCA_003055125.1 of Paykullia maculata. Lineage (NCBI taxonomy): Eukaryota > Metazoa > Arthropoda > Insecta > Diptera > Rhinophoridae > Paykullia > Paykullia maculata. Next base: position 2,452 of record NDXZ01005474.1, on the reverse strand, counting down.
TATGAATTAAAAGCCTTTGTCGGTGAGTAATATTCAATGTATTAATAAGTTTTTTTTTTCTAGTTATATTTTCTCTAAATGAACATGATCAAGGCCATTATATAAAATAAAAAAAAAAGTCATAAGATCAACCAACATTGGGGGTTATAAATTAAATAGTGCCTTTCGAAAAAAATACGTTAATTGATCAATCAACACTGTATTTTTTATTGTATTTATAATTCTTGCCCCAATATTAAATAAACATTACTTATGTGTGTATGTACAAATGTATGTATGTGTTTCAATGTGTCATCATTGTGTTCCTCTTGAACTGAAACAGCATCAAATTATATATCCAAAAAAATTATATCTTACAACGTTTTGTAAAAACAATTGTTTTTAATTCAACACTTCGTGTTCATAACATAGTTTTTGTTATTTGTATTTTTTTGATTGTTAATACTTAATATGCGTTACTCATTGCGATCAACATGCATTATAGTTTAATGACAGTGTTTATTTTTGTTTTTGGTATTTTGAAAATTTGGATATGTAAAGTTGAGGCAGCAATATAAATAACAGACCTTATCGCTTCTAGTATTTCTATTACATGGATACATACTTAAATTATTCTATATGTATGTAGGTATCTGATTTGTAAAAAGAATTTCTGGTTAGAATCTTTTTTTATCGGAAAAGGGGGTGATTAAATTTGTCTGCTATTTCAATATTAATCCTAAATTTGTAAAAGGTTTCATAATTTTTAACGCCATTATAAGAAATGGTAACATATCATTAGAGGTCGTGAAGATTTAGACGTCGTAATTTTTTTTACTTTCAAATTATTATCGTTGAAGCGGTTTGTTTTCGGAATATTTGTTTTATCAAAACCTAAATTTTGTAAAAATGAAATAGAGTGGTTTAAATATAAACAGGTTTTTAATTGGTTTAATTTTATCCTAAAAATTAATAATTATAATAAATATATAAAAACAAAAATATATAAAAAAAAAACATTTTACTAACAGAAAAAAATGTGTTTTTAACCTGTTTATTATGTCGCTTTTTGCAAAAAAAAAACTTGATTTACAATTTTCACTGAAATCATGTGTTGTTTAAATAAAATAAATAAACAAACCATATGTATCTACATATTCCTTTTTATAATTAATTTATTTACTAATAACAAGAAAAATAGTTCAAATACCGACAAACAAGTTTTTTAATAATAAATATTTAAATTAAAAAAAAAAACTTAAATAACTAAAAGAAACGCAAGGAATCAACAATATATTTTTTTTTGTTTTTAATGCTGAAATTTAACTGTTTAACTGCGTCTGTGGACACTTTATACCTAAAATTATTAGCAGGATTTTTAATAACAACGAAAGGGAAAATATTGTTTTAAATTAGAAAATTTTTCCTTTTGACATCAAAACCTTTAATTTTATAAATTACGTTCGAACTTCGACAGACGACTGGCTACCAGTTATATCGATCAAATACATAATGATAAAAGTCAAATTTACAATGAAATCCCTTATTATAGTTATTTACAATAGTAATATAAAATGGATTGTACTACATTTATTAAGCAAATGAAATAAAATTGTATCGTAACGTTACATTTTTCAATTAAAATTTATGAATATTTTTTTTATACCATATTAAAAATAAAAAAAAAGAAACTAAAAAAATCCTATTTCTTGTTTGTTACAAACACTAAAATAATTGGCCATTTATGGTAAACTCTGCCATTGCCAAGCTTTACGTCTGAATCATAAATCATTTCGTAGTAAGTTGGTATGATAAAAATACATACATGTATGTATGTACAAATGTATAAGTATTAAAAAACTTTTAAAACGTTTCTATTTAGTTAACAGTTTTAAAGAATTATTTATTGTTTTATTTTTAAATACGTCACTAACACGTTTTTTTTAGCGGGGTTTCCAATAAAAATTATTATAGTTCTCTTTATTGTTTATTTTATTCGCTTTCATTTGTTGTAGCATTTTTAATCTATCACGAGTTTTTTTCTTAGAAAATAAGTACAAATGAGCTGGAGGTTATAAACGTATTATAATAAAGTATGTACATTTTCATATAACTACAATAAAAATAACTCAGTCAATGATAAGTGTATACCTATAAAGAGAATCTAAATAATTTTCCAATTATTATTGTATTTAGCTTGATATTGCTGTTAACAAAAGGATTCAAATATGTAGAATTTTTTTTTTAGATTCATTGATTGTTATCTTTTTATTGCATTACGCAGATAGTAATTTTCTTAAAAAGTGTTATTGTATGCATTTTTAATAAAAGTATTCAAAATTTAAAATATAAAATTACTTGCAAGCCAGTATTTTCGGTTAGCATATTTTTTTAAATAATTTTTTCTTAAAAAAAAATTTAATTTTATATCTTATACAAAGATTAATTCATTAATGCCACTATAAAATTATTT
>NDXZ01005473.1:0-16240 GCA_003055125.1 Paykullia maculata | reverse complement strand
GCTTTAAGATTATTTAAGTATAAATCGCATTAAAATGTTCAAGTACGATTATGTGTAAATTTAAGAATTTTTAGTATAGTATTCTTTTTTTGTGTGTAGTGTTAATCAACACAATTACTAAATAAGTTTTCTCTATGATGGTTTTAGCTTTAAAAAAAAACTTAATGATTCCCATGTGACCCAGTGTGCACTATGACAATTCGCAATAATAAATTCTTGTTCTTGTTAAGTGTATGTGTGTGAATGTTCAAACAGTTCTCAAATTATTATTCTGCTGTAAAAATTTTTGCTTTTTTGTTTATTTTGGTTTTATTGTTAAGATTTTTCTAACTCTTTATTTAACCAGATAATCAAGATATTTGCATATTTATACATGCTTCTGTCCGAAAAGATAGAAACAATTATTTTTTTTTAATTGTTATTTGTATGTTTCGTCGTATTTAAAAAAGGAATTATATAAAGTGTTTTCTTTTTTTTAATTTTTAAGTCAGTTAATGTTTGCTAAGACGACAGCTTCAATGCCTTGTTGACAGTGTTTAAACTGAAGCGAATGTAAAATGTGTGGAATTTATCATAAAATAAAAAGAAAACTAAAAAACCTTAAATTCCTTAATAGTTTTTTTTAAGTTACAACAGGGTTTTAAATACGCATTTTACGTTGGAAAGGCAAAGTTATTGACATAAAAAATTTGAAAAAGTTAAGGTTGTTTTGAGTAAAAGTGAGAAAGTTAAAAAATAGCTGTATTAGATGTATCCTAGTAAAATTTAACTCTTAGTTGAGAGCATAAATTAAAAAAGTAAATTGTTAAATGTGGTACTCAATAGGGCAACAATATTACGACTGACAAAAATATTTCTAAAGAAATGCATTAACAAATATTTAAAAACATTTTAAAGAAGTAAATAATAAATGCCATCTTAATTAGTCTAGAAGAATAAGTCAACATACAATTGGCGATTTCTTTTATTTATTGACACATCTAATCCGTTACGTTTATCTGTTAATAGTTTTTGCCCACCCGAAAACGATGACAAGGGGAAGGTTTGCAAATAACCCCCAATTAGTAATTTAAAAAAAACCCGCAGATCTACAGAATTATTTTCCGCTGATCATCAAAGTGTGCAAAAAAAATCCAAGGCAATCGATTTCTCGTTAGGAGTTCAGATTTTTATACCACGAACGCCCTTTGTTCGATGGGGGGAATTTTCATTAAAAACGACTTTGGTGAAGTCATTGCTGCCAACAGCAAGTACTTCTTAGCAAAGTTTATAAATATTTGAAAGATTAAATGCCACTAAGATCATGCGATTGGATTCTGCTTGATACTTGTTTGCAGAATTTTCTGATGTCTTAGGACTCTGCCAGACTGACAATTTATTTTGTGTATTATAACATTATTAAATATAAAAGGGAATGTCTTAATATCTTGATTATCGCTTTGTTTTTCTATTTAAACATCGACTTGTTTAATTATTTAAGCTGTTAAACTTATTTTAATACCTAAATTGGTAACCAGATAATACAAGTAAAACTTAACTAAATGTCAAAAATATTGAAATCTTAAATACTTTTGCAGATCTATTTAGAGGAAATTCGCTAAGTATTCAACATTGGTTTTGAATTAAAACTACACTTAATCGATTTTTTATAATTGTGCGTCATATTATTGGAACAAAATTTCTTCTAAAGCTTTTGAGTTGCTGTAATGTGACTACAAATGGATGAACAGACAAGCAAGCATTTTGTGTAGACTTTATTGTATTTTTTTCGACTCTGAAATTATTTTGCATTCTATTAGATTATTACAAAAATACTCTAAGACTTTAACACTTTCAAGCAATTCAATTAGCAATTCAACTCTTAGCTATTTTCCAACAAAGTTCATAGAATCCTTTTATTATGCAATAAAAATTTATAAGATTTTCAATATCATGACAGAAAAGTATATAAGAAAAATTAACACTAACTATTTACTTAAACTAAAATGCACTTAATACGATTATGCACATATTTAAAGTCATTATATTGTTTAAAGTTGAATTAAATTTTAACAATTACATTCATATGCAAACACTTTTTGCTTAAAACGATTACACAAAATGACAAAATAAAGCGACAAGAGGCAGGCAGAGAGGCAAAAAAAAAGCCAGCAGTAACAACAACGACAAATGAAAATATATCTTAAATCCAACCACAAAATCACATTTCTAGATGTCAGATTTAGGAGAACGCACAGAAAACAAACACGGAAATAAAATCAAAATAAATGTAACCATACAAAAACAAAAACAAAGCAGTACAAACAACAAATGTCGGATTCCAAAAAAAAAAAAAAGGAAAAACAAGAAAAAAAGATGCCATTTGACAACAATTTCCAAAACATACAAATGTGTTTGCAAAAAAAGTATGTTGGGATAGATGTGCTAGATGAAGACTGCATACAATAAAGGCAGACAAGTCATCCAGCAAAACAGGCTGGGAGCATAACAGCAGAAACTAAAATTTAAACTGCCAACACACAAATGAACATACATACACACATATACTTATGTATGTATAATTGGTTGGTGTGATAGAAAGACAGTCAAACAGACAGCTTCAGAGAATGTCTGTTCGTATTGTGAATAGAGCTGGAGAGCATCGAGCTGTGGCAAATAGAACAAATGAATGAATTTGCATGTGTTTACATAAAACCATAAACATAATGCAAATGTTGCAATAGCAAAAACTTAAGGCTTAAACTGCAAACAGCCACATGGCGGGAAAAAAGGCGGACAGACAAATGTTCATATAGCAGAATGAACAAACAAAAGAACATATGAACAAACGGGGCGGATGAGTAGATGGACGGGCGGATGGATTAAAAGACGGGCAAAATTAGACGTTGCAAGGCAAACCAGCTGATGGCTTAAAGGATACCAAAAAAGATGCAAAGTTTTAATACTTAGTAGGTTCTTTTAATGCTGCAACAGATATTGTTGCTGCTTTTAAGCTGGCAGTTTGGCTGACTGACTTACTGGATGGCTAAATACTGTTTTTTAAATGCTGGTTTACAACTTTTCAACATATTTATGGACTCATGTAAATAAGAGCAGTTAATAAGGTTAAATTGTTTCTAGGTAAATTGAGAATTTTTTATATGTATGTATGTATATAAGCCGAACCTAAAAAAAAACATTCAAAATAGCTGACACAAACTAAACTTTCACAGAAAAAAGGGTTTGAATTATTAAAAACTTTTAAATATTTCTCTACAAAAGGAAATTAATGCTTTTATCCAGCAAAAAATGATGCTTCCTTGGAAGCAGATTTGTAAGGCAGAGTGCAGTTGTGCACTGCTTCCAGTTCTATGAAAGATTACATGATTTTTGTATGAGATTCCTCGCGTAGAGGTTCTGCATTATAGCTTCTTAATGATCTTTTTGAAGAAACTGCTGAATATATTCATTTTTCACATCACTTTTGTAAGCTAATAGTTTCAAAAGGCAATAAAATAAGCAGTACGGATGCACTAGTCACATTTACTGCTTCCAAATTAAGATTTTTTTGCTGGGTATGTTATAGTCACGGCATTAAACTTATGTATGTACGTAAAAAACAAGGTCTTAAACTTGATTTGTTAATGTTGCTTACAAAACATGAATTTTCATACAAATACAAACTAAATTTATACAAGGATTATCATATTCTTATTGTATCATATTTAGGTTTTTATAAAAATGGGGTCTTAATCAGTTATATCTCCTTACGCGCCAAAATGTTTTAAATATGTCAATTGTCAAGTTCCTAATAAAATATTTTGTTATATTTTTTAATTTCTTTTGTCAACTTGACATGTAAATCGTCAACGTAGCCGTGGTTGTACTTTCGGATTAATAAATAGGCTCACGATAGAGTGGCGACAGGGTGGGTAAATATTGCCACCTTAAGATTATAAGAATCTCTTTCACTCTGAAACTTAATTACAAACAGAAACAGTCAAATGTCATTCCGCAATTGTGTTTCTTACTGTACTCTACTGCAAAAAAAAATTTCATTAAATATTAAATGGAATCTTAAAAAAAATTATTTTTAAAAATATTTTTATAATTTGTACTCTCGTTAAAACTTTTAATTGATTCTTCTCTTGTGGGAGTTAATGACAAAACTAAAATTTTCAACTTAACACAATTTCAATTAACATCACTTCTTAGTACACCCTCGGTGATTGTAATGAGTTTGTTGGACTTGCCATAATAATATAATGTTCACAATGTTGCAAACGCAGGATATGGGATGATGCCAGTGGGTGGTATGATAAAAACGGTTGAATGTAGCATATAGAGGAGCATGTTGAGATACATGTCCATATACATAGATGCAAAAATAGATATGCTATATATAAACTACAAGTGGTCTAGCAATATTAAAGCTTTTAAATAATTTTTAAGTCATACAGCTTCAAAATGCCTTCTCTACTAATATACATATATATGCACACACAAACATGTGCAATTCAGAATGTTGTGTGTGCAGATGTATCTTTTTAGTATGAAAATATATCCAGAAACCAACCTGAGGCAACACTTTGTTGTAAGCAAATGTGCATGTATATTTTCTGTATCGTGGTATGTATACATCCAACTACTTGACAGTTGTACAAGTGTGAAATATATGTATGTATATGATATGCCGCATATGTATGTATATGTGTAGTTATGTCACAAGCATACATTTGTATTAATGTATCCCAATGCGAACGTATTTTATACTAAATATGGCTAGAAAGTAAAATAGATTAAATTTTACGCTACTAGCGCTTAAAGTGCATAAATAAAAGGGAGATACAGATGTGCAATTTATTTTCAAATAAAAAATATCAGCGATTTTATTAGGCGCTATAATGAAGTTTAACATCCGATTGTGTGACAAAATAGGGAAATGAACATTAATTGTTTTAAGAAACTGGAAATCTAGGGCATACAGTAAAAAAAAGACGTCTGTTTGAATTTAATAGAAGGCTGGAAAAAAAATTTTTTTTTAAAGTAAAATGAAGTTAAGCAATATTTTAAGGCAAAGCTGATAACACGTTTTTATTTAATAAATCATAACACTTCTAATGCTAATGCTTTTCGTTGTGGTCTGAAAACTTCTATTGTAATTATCAATATTCTATTGACAAATTTTTGAATGTTATGGCAGAGTTTTAACTTAGGTGAAGCACCGATTGGTTCATACTTTATTATTTATATAAGACTAGATGGACCCAGTCTGCTTCGCTAGCCCAAATTGGTTACTCAAAGTTTCCCCTTTTTCTACCACGTAAATTTTATTTAAAACGGATCAGTTTTTTGCTTCCCGTTTTCCCGGTTTTTATCCTTATACGTTTAAATTTCAAAAAAGGACCGAAAATGTATTCTTTATTTTCAGAGAAGTAACAAACGTAGTTTAAATTATGTCGCTCGCTGTGTTTATTGGTTTAGGAGTTATAAGGGCCCAAAAAAAGTACCAAAATATAATTTTTACCCGTTTTTACCCTCTAGGCCCTCGAATTTGAAAAAAGAATCAGACGCTTATTTTTTTGGGTAGAATACAATGCTTTTTAAATTTTGTTTGTGTCTTGTCTAGTTAAGTAGATAAAGGGCTACCGATTTTTTCCGTTTTTAACCTTTTTTACCCTCTAAATATTTAAATTTCCTAAAATCCCTTCTTAGTGGACAACGTGAGAGTAACCCACAGTCCAAATTTCAAGTCTCTAGCTCTATCCGTTTGGGCTGTGCGATGATGAATCAAGATGAATCAATCAATCAGTCAATCAGTCACCTTACTATTTTATATATGTAGATTTAATATGTTTTTATTTTTTTTGAACATTTCCGCTGCACAAAATTTATATGTTTTTATACTCATCAGGCTGCCTGGTCCCTGTATTAAATGTTAAACACTTTGGTGGTAACTTTTCATAACCGGAAAACCTTTCATATAATTTTAAAACTTGTTGAAACTCAAATATAATATTAAAAGTTAAATTGTGTCTGGTAAAAATTTGTGGTTTTGCTTAATCGGATTTTATTAAGTGTTGAGAAGCGATTTTAATTTTTGAAATCATAAGCAATACTGTTTGTCTTATAATAATTCTTTGACAATAGCCCAAAATTGTTCATTTGCCCAAGCTAGGAATAATTTGTAGGATTTTTGTTTTTATATTTTTCTTAGGAGTAGGTGGAGCAGTTCTAAGTTTTAGGTTATAATTCCTTAATATATTTGGTAAAGTTAGAAGATGTCTTAACTTGAAATGCCGTCAAAAAACATATTACAGCTGTGTTAAACCATTTCTAAGGGTACTATCAACACAATTTTAAAATAAATTTCTGTCAATTTTAAGATATTGTAAGTTAGATCTTTTCAAATTATTTTGTTAGAGTCCCATTTAATAAATAAAAATTTATGTCACAAAATTAAGTGTAAAAATTTAACTTCGATAAAAAACAGCATCTCGAAAGAGAACTTCGCTTGTAAGAAAATATTTTTCAGTTTTGCTTAAATTTTGCGAGACCAAACATTTTCGAAAGATTTTGGCAAAGGCTCCCAACATTATTCTTCTTTCAATGATTCAGCGCAAGACTTTAACTAATATAATATTTAATTGTTATATAATAATATAATTAATGAATAACTAATGTTTGCAAGCTAACAACATTATTTTTAAACTATTGTAAAATTTTAGAAAATGATGACAATATGAATCCACCATCAAAGATCTAAGTTAAAAAAAAACATCCTTAATTTTTTAGCACTAACAGTCGACCTTTTTAATGTAGAGTATCATTTACACAAAGTTTTACTTAAAAAAGAATAAATCTCTGTAATGTTTATCACTCTCTAAACAATATAACAAAATATACCAAACATAAGACAACACAGCACAACATAATAATATGAATGAACCAAATATTGTACAAATGAATGTACACAGTATATTACGTCTATTTATTTTAGTAGTGTCACAACTCAAAAAAAACAATTTTCAGTAAAATACCAAAACAATTCTGTAATTTAAATTTTAAAGTAACATATTTCAAACTGAGAACTAATATATGTGTATAATACACCTTTACATATACCAGGCATGGACCCACCTTTTTTGTTTGCGGGTGACAACTCTCAATTTTCTATTAGCAGATTATTTAAAAATGGTGAAAGTGAACGTGAAGTGATTACGTATGTCACGACGTATATGCATTAATTTAAAAGAACTTAAACATTATTTTTATTTGATGTTTATTAAATAAAACTTTTATATTTAAAGTTTTAAGAATTTTTAGAAAAAAAAACAAAAAATTATGTTATATTATGTTTTTTTAATAGAATAAGTTACAAATTAACAAATTTTTAGTTATATCCGTATTAAAGTAAATGAATTATATGCATAACGGGCATGCACAAGCAAAGTTTATAAATTAAAATTTATGGCCGTAGAGAAAACCATAAAGATATTAAAAGGGATGAGTTTAAGAGACTAAGCTCTGACCTCTTTAATTAAAATTCGAATGATTTTAAAGCAATGATTATAAGGCATATGAATATGTTTTATTGACCTAGTGTTTGTTTTTAAAATGGCTATTAGCAACATGTCTACAAGATAAATGTTGCTAAGATAAAACAAAATTTATCTAAAATTCTCTATTTTAGTTTGCATTAAGCTCTTTTCAATTCACGATCATTATGAAGTCAATGCAACATGAGTATCTCAACATTTTAAATGATAACTTAATCATTGTTGTTTATAGATGAACGTCAGTGTGTGTATGTATGTATGTATGTATGTATAGTGTAACCATTTTCATAGATTTAAAAATGACTGTACCGGTAATGTTCTGGTTAGATTCACTTTTTGTTCTTTTTTTCCTTCTCTTGACTTATAATTCTCTGACTATTCTATATGCCAGTTACAAGCAGCTTTGCTTAATCCAAGGGAAACTTAAAAGATGCAACATTGCAGAGATTGTACATGATGTATTTATTTCGATGTATCTTTCCCTTTCTGTTTATTTTTTTGTGTTTACTATTCTTATTTATTTTTTTATTTATTGGAAACGTTACGTTTTGACCATATACATACATATGTATGTATATATTTTTGTAAGTACTTGTGCTTTACAAAAAAAATAAATTAAAAATTGAAGAAAAAAACTAAATGTACAATTTATTGACTTGTATTTAAGAAAAGGTCATGATGCACAGCTTTTTACAGCATACACACATGCAACAACCTTAAATAACATCTATAAAAAATATAATAAATTTCTTTACAAAATCTTAGATTTAGGAGTTCGTTGCATATTCAACACAAAAGAGGTGGTATTTCTTTATAAAAATTTATGGCTGTATTCTATTACTCACTTTACTCATTTCAAATACACATTTGTATGTACATATGTATGTGTGTTCTTAAGTATTAAAAGTTTTTCTTCATTTAACAAAAGGTAATATTCATTATTAATGTGTGTTCAAAAGGAAAAAAGTAATTATTATCTTTAATTGACTTTCCAATTTCATACAAATAGTTATTGGTTTACATAAAAAACACATAATTTAAAGTATGAAAATGCTTTTTATTGTTTGACCTATTAAACAACAAAGCAGTAAAGTAAATAATTTAAATATGTTTATTATTTTAGAGTTTCAAAACTCATTAACCCGTTTTTGAGGACTTTTTTTATGTACGTAGGTTTGAGTCTCATTTCCTTTGTTATATCCGAATAGGTCAATTTAAAATCGATTTCTTTTATCTAAAGGAAATAGATTATCTTCCTGATTCTCATGTGCTTTAAAGTCGTTATACCGTGTAGTGTGCCTCCTGTATAATAATCAAATCACTGCAACAACTCTGCCGTGACATGAAGATTTTGGGATCTCCCATCCTAAATCGCCTCAAGACTTTTGATGCAGTCGAAAAAGATTAGAGGTTTCCTTAACAAAGTGACTGTTTAATTAAATAAAAACGTTTTTTCGAATTTTTATGATTCGATGCCGGTAAAAGAATCATTACCAATTTGTCGACAAAATCGTATTTAGTGACGGAACGCATGGATAAAAAGTAAGCTACGTTAATTAGTAAAACTGCTGTTATGGGATGATGCCAGCCTACACTACACTAACTAGGCCTACAAGAAAATTATGTCTATGTATCTTCAAGGTGAACATAATCGAAACAGCAAATATCGATCCATCAGGATGGCACTATCTACCACATATCTAACGCCATAATAGAAATTATGTATAAACAATTTGAGTTTATGGCTATGTCAAACAAAATTGACTTAAATTTTCCTTTAACTTTTTTGGGTTGGGTTTTCTGAAGTCGCAGACCTAAGCAAATAATCTTAGTTTGAATGATGAGCTTAAAGCCAACATAACCTTGTTTGTCTATCGTCTAAATTTTCCAAAAATATATGTTTTTTTTAAGAATATTTTTTTTTTGTATCTTGAATTAAACTAGTCATACTGATTTTAAATAGGCAATAGATAATAAGGTCAATATTTGATTAAATCACACAGTCGCCTATTAAAAAGACTTTATATGAAACTTACACTCGACTATCAAACTACAAACTATTCTCTTAGCAGTCTTAGTTGGCTATAACTTGAAAAAATTAAAGTTCAAATGGACTGACTATGTTCTTAACTGACGATAATCTAAATCTACTTTTGCCCAAATAGTTTATCTATCCACATCACCTTTCTTTTGTACATTTTTGAAATTCTAATCGATCACTTAATTAGTTAATCATAATTAAAAATCCCTTGTCATATTATATTTCATTTTGATTACTGCATTTGATAAAATTCCCAATTTTATTTTAGTAAATATTTTATTTTATGATTTTTATATGACTACAATTTCATGCGTTAAACTGATGGTTTCTCATAACCTTCAGCAGCATACATTAAACACAAACATACATACATATGTAGGTAAGGAAACAATGAAAGAAACTGAAAACAAAACAAAAACATTAGTTTAAAAAATTTTCCCATTATTATTAACAAACAAAATATTTGTTAGAGTTAGCAACACGACAACTTCAAACGATGCAGATGAATGGTTGGACAGACGAACACAACGTTAAACTTAATTATCAAGCAAAAAAACATGGCATAAGCATCAGCAACTTTAACCAATATTATCGTCATCATATACCAAGTAGTTATATAATGAAAGCATAACTACTCGTATTTGTCTATTTGTAAATAATTTTTTTTATATAACAATGGCATTTGTAAAAATTAAATGCATAGAGTGCTGTATACTCCAACTATTATTTATTCAGATATTTTTTTTTCCTTTTGCTTTAAGTGGATGAAGAAAAATCAACAAAAGTTAGAGAAGAACGAAAAGCTTGAGACACTTATTCTTTTAAATATTTAATGTCTTCAGTTTTAAGTAGATGGTGTGCGTGTGGGCCTTAAAAGAATTTTTTTATGGCTTTAATTTTCTCTAACCTAAAAACTAAATATGTATGTATATGTAAACAAACCGCTTTAGAATCTAATGAAACTGACAGTTGAGTTATTGTTATGCAAAGGTTTGGGTTGGTCTCACGTACTAAAGTTGTTGAGTTTCTATGTAAGAATTTTAATTTATAACGTTTCTTTACTTGCTACCAGTGTTACTTATGTGAGTTTAGAATATTTTTGTTTTGCTTTTTATAGTTTAGTTTCGTTCTTGGATATACATAAGTATGTACTTACGTTGTGTTTTACACCACCTTAGCGTTTAACTATTATATTTATGTAATGGCTGATAATAATGGGGCAATGCAAGTCTTACTTTTACTTACTCTGACTTTGCGTTTTATTCTTATTGTTGTAATAGACAATAAAAAGCGCATAGAAATTTTAGAAATAAGTTTAAAAAAATAACGAATTGAATTAAATCTTCATAATTTTTGCTAAGTTGGTAAGTTTATTTTGTGCGGCACTGCGACTGAATTTAAAACAGACTTTATTTTGGTTATAAGAGCAACTATAACAGGTTTTTAATTAACAGGTCTTATTTAAAAGCCTTTATTTAAAAAGATCCCAGTTTGTTACTATGAAAACAGGCTAATGTTTTTATCTTTTCTACCATATTTTTCTATATTTTAACTAGTTTTGGGAAAACGTAAAAAATTTAAGCATATTTTTAGAAAATTAATGAGTTAATACAAATAAAATCAACCAATTGTTTATCGTTTACCGTTCCGAATTCAATAAAATTTTGTTCATTGCTTTTCCCTGACATAACTAACGTCGGATATTTTAAAGTTTAAGGCAGACTTTTACGATAAAAGTATATTTTACCTCGCCTATCTTCAAATAGTCAAATAACAACGTAAAAAACAAGATGCAAATTATAATTTTTCTTACGAAAACTATGATCATCATCTCTCTCAAATGAGACCTTGATTTTAAATTATATTTCGATTTACTTTTGGGCATATATTCTTAATATTTATATATGTATGTATCAATGGATAATAAATTTGTATGTATTTTGCCTTAAGTTGTTTTTAATATCTTACATGCCTTTGAAAAAAATATTATTTGTTTGTGAAATAACAATAATGGGAGGAATGCCCTTACAAAACCATCAGTTGTTGTTGCCTATGTCTTTTACCTATTTAATTGTTTTTTATCTTCCAATTATCTTAAATTTTTTTTATGTACTCGAGGTCATGACCAGAAAATATGTTAAAAAAAACAATCATTTTCCTCAGCCCTTTATAACTCTTAAACAAACTTGTAGTATTTCAGGATGCCTAAGTACCTTTTTGGTAAAATGCAACAAAAATCTGTTTCATTTATTAATATTGATTTTTTTGTCAAGTACTATGTGCTTTAAAGCGCAACGTAATGTACAAACAAACCCAATTTTTGCACCCACAAAATCGTAAAGAATGATACTAAAAACGACTTTTATGAGTCCATAATTTATATAAAGTACTTATTTAATGACATGAAAGTAATAAAAGTTTTGGATAAGTAACCTGTCATAATACTTGCCTTCGATGATAACGCAGTGTTAAAATTATGAGTTAAAATGCCATTATTGGTAATGGAAGTTTCTGTTGGAAAAGGTCTGTTTCGTGTTTAAGAGTGTTTTGATGTCTTGTTAAATTAATAAGGCAAAAATGTTTACTTAAAAAGAATTTAAAAATGCCAAAAGCTAATAAATTGTATTAATTTTTGCATAGTAGTAGCAGAAAACGTTTAAGGTTATTGAAAAAGGGAATAATTTAGCGCTGACTTGCCCATATTTTAAATAGTTAACTATAATATTTATTTTAAGAATTCAACTTTTAAGAAACTAAGTTTTTAACTAATTATCAAATAGACACTTACATAGATTACAAAAGTATTATTTCTTAAAATATGAAGTGTATGTAAACAAATCGCTTTACCGACTTCTTTTTTTATATTTTGAAATACATGTACATATGTATGTAATAAATCTAAAATCAAAAGTTTATCTTCAATAACACAAACATTTACTACTGCAAATAAAAAAACAAAAACGAAAAAAATTCAATAAAAAAATGTTTATTTACGAATAGATTGCTATTTATCTAATTCAATTTATCTAATAAACTTATATCCAGAAACATATTATGGTATATTAAATGTTGCCTCATTTTATTGAAGTAATTTAAGCACCATCCATCCATACGATAAATCTTTTTTTGGTTTGCTTATTGTTTTCATTAGTTTCTTTTGTTTTACTTTTATTCCTTTTACTTCTACGATTTTAATATTTATATGTACACATGTACATGTTAATATGTATATATATTTTTTGTATAAATATATTTTTCCACTAACAACAATATGTTAAAGTACTTAAAATAAACAATCTGAGACTTTAAGTTACACAGACCCAACCATACTTATACACACACACACATATATATATATATATACTTATATGTATTAAGCCATCTATCTAGATACATTTCATTTCGAACAAAAGCGTCATAAAAAGAGCTTCGTCGAAACAACCTACAACTTAATGGGGTGAAGAGAGAGGGAAGAAACAAACTAAATATAAATAATAAAAACGCTAAAAGCCGGTTTATGTCGTCACACAATTTAAGTGTTTGTTGCTCTTCAGGCGCTTTTGTTGCCATTGCAGTTGTTGTATGATATTGCTTGCTAGAAAGCTTAGCTTTAGGTTAGATGAATGGAAGATGGACTGAAAAGTGCTTTAAAAAGTTAAAAATTATTACCTGGCTACGACATAAGAACCATAAGTTTATTTGTTTTTATTTAAACTTATCATATAGATAAGCTCTTTAATTGTATATTTAATATGTATAATTTCTGTATTTTTAAATGTGTAAAATCCTTGAATAAAAAATAAATAATTATTATTATTTTCTAATAATTTTTTAAAATTAATTGTTTGTCTTTTAAAAATATTTAATACATTTTTTAGTTTAATTTCTCACATTTTCAATATTCAAAGCATTTACGTTTATAAAAAGTTTAGGTTAGTATTTTCAGAAAATTTGCTGTAAAATTTTTTATTTCAATCTATTCATAAAAAATATCAATCATGTATTAACAATTTATTAAATTCAATTTATTAAAACTTCAAAAGCTTTAATAATGAAATTCCTTTTAAATTAAAAAATTTTTTTAAATCACACTCGTTACTACATATGGATACATGTGTGTATAAAATTGTGTGTGTTAATGTGCCAGTTCTTGTAAAGACCTGAATTAAAAAACATAAAACGTGTTGAACAAAAACACATCAAAAAACCACTATATGTTCATAAGGCCAAGTAAAGATTTATATATACATACATATACTGAATTTCTTTTTTTTTGCTACTTTTTGGTTTTTTTATGCCTGAATTTTTGTATGACGGTTGAATTGGTTACCAAGTAACTTATATGTCTGTAAATTGTTATAAACATACTGCTTTGCTTTGGTTTTCCCTTTTTCTTAATGTTCTTTCTTGGTTTGTTATTATTTTTGGCGTCTTATTAGTTTAGGACAGAGACGTTGTTTCTGTTTATGCTCTTAAATTTTGGGAAGTGTAAAAACTATTTAATTTTCATAATGCTTTGTAGATTTTGTGGTTTACTTTAAGCCTAATTTTTACAAGCTGTTACATATTTAATCATAAAATTAAATAAAAATCACGTTTATTTGTCACTTATAAATTTTGTTATTGTTTGTTATATTATGTATTGCTTACATTTCTACTTTTAGGTAATTTTTGGGTTAATGTCTCATGTCTTTCGATTTTATATAAATCGTGCTTAAAATTTTCTGGTGCCAAAGAGATTTTTTCCCATGAAGAGATATTTAAAATACCTAAAAACTTTCTTTGAAATTTATTACTAAAAAAAACCCAAGCAATATTGACTTTGGAAAACATTTTTAATTATAATTTAGTAGACCAGCAATTTGTATAGTACCTCAATTATAATGGAACATAATTTTAAGTATTAATCCTTTCATTTGAAAATATATACCAACTGACGATCACTTTTCTAATTTTTCGAAATAATTACCTTAGGAAAACTCTTTTAATATTACCAAATGAACAAACCTTGTAAAATAGAAGAAAAAAAGCAAATATTTAATTTAGATAATAAGACAATTATTGCTAGAAAAGAAGTGAATATTTAGCATAGTTTTTGGTAACTTAATGAAGGACTTTTAAGGATGTTATATAGAAAGTATATAATAACACAGCCAAAGGCTTATTTAAAAATGCCCTATTAGTATTATAGCATTCACTATAAAATGTGTTTTTAAATGCCTTAAATTTGCGAAGGGCATCAGAGATGAAAGAAAAATAAGCCAATTTGAAGGCTGTTTTGTAAAAGACTGAAAGCCACTAATTTAAAATTTTTGAGTGGCATAATTATTTTATTATGAAGCGGGTTTTTTTATAATGTGATAGGACCACAAGCGGGTATAGGTTAAAGATTAAAAATTATTGTTTGAAGTGCCCACATTTATATGACATCGCTTAGTTAAGAAAACAAGAAATCTGTGCAGATTTTTTGAATAGGTAATAGATATAAATATATGATTCTAAAAGCCAATTTGGTTCACATACCTGTCATAAAGGCAACAATTTTAAATAAATTTTCAAACGACTAAACATATGTTGTTTATAAAAAACCTAATGAGAAAAGAGGTGAGTCAGTAAACGATTTAAAGAAAGTTTTACACACAGTTAACTGTTGGGCTAAAATATTATTTTTTAAGGCAATGTTTTTGAAAGTGGTTTGTATTTCGAATAAATTCAAAAATATAAAGAATAATCATTTTAAACTTTTGCCCATATTTAGGTTATTCTAAAGTATCAGTGATTTACCAATTAACGTTAATTGTTTATGTTTTACAGCATTTATTTAATAAAATTTTTACATATGAATTTCTTTAAGTGTATTAAAAGTAATAAATTTACCCACGTTTAAAATTGTGGGAGGAAGAAGTAACGCCTCTGAGTTTACTTTTAAAAATACTGCATAAAACTTAACCAACACTGTTTTATTTTTTAAGTCTGTTGTATTCTGTTTTTTTTTGTCAATTCATTCTATACTTGATGCATGGCAATGACGATGATGCTGGATATGATAATCGCTGTCGACCACGATGATGTAGTCGATGGCTATGATGATGTGTTGCATGTATATTATGTTTTAAAGAAAAAAAACAAAAAGAATACAAATATATGTATATAAACAAAACCCAAGCAATAACAGCAGCAGTATTAAAACGTATTTAGCTTTTATATTGGCTGAATACGTAACAATAGAGTTTGCATTTTGGATTTAGCTGGAAAAACGGTTTTTATACTTCACAACCGAAAGCTGGCAGATGTTCACTTGTTTTCGCGTTTTCAAATTTTTTATATAATTTTTTTAAATTTTCAATACATATATATCGCTAACATCTACTGCCGATAAACACTTTTTGTAGAAGCAAAGAAATCTCATAGTTGCAGTATAATCACTACAACAAAAATTATATCTAAAATAATATTCCTAATTTTATGACTACTAAAGGAATATTAAATGGAGTTTAAACAATAACGGCCGTATCTTTAACGAAAAATTAGAAACTACGTATACATCGCACATAACTTTCTGCACACTTGCAAGCCCATTCGGCTAAGCAGAGTGTTGGCAAAGAGTTTTTTAATGAATATCCAGCATCTAATATTAAGAGTTTGATTTTAAGTTAACATG
>NDXZ01005469.1:0-14292 GCA_003055125.1 Paykullia maculata | reverse complement strand
AAGCTTACGAAAGTAATATTGTTTTAACTTTAGCTTTCTCCAACATTTTTTTTATATTTAGGGCTTTGGGATCCATTGCTAGTTCCTTTTCCTGAAAATGGGGAATATGAAAGTATTTATTCTGTTTTTAAAATCACTTTTAAAACCACCGTTGTCCTGAAACCGTTTAACAAAATCAAACAATATCAACATTTTATATGTTGGATTTTTTAATTCAAATTAGATTTTTCAATTGTCATATTTTGTTGTTCAATATACATATGTATTTTAAAAGAAAACTTATAATTCACTATTTTTTTAAGCTTATTCTTAAGTTACATTGTAGTTTTATTGCTGTATGGTATGTTGGGATGTTTGTTTGTACGTTTGTATGCATGTTTGTATGTACGTTTTTATGCATGTTTGTTTCATGTTTGTATGTACCCTGTCGGATTTTCGTAAGCTATTCAGTTCAATTAATTCAAAACTGATGCAGAGATGAATAGCTTTATTTTTATACAACGTTGTTCAAAAACAAAATACTTTGCATTTGTCTGTCAGAATAATAAAAAAATATAATAATTTTCCATATAAATATGTAATGTTTAATTTTTTTTAAATAAATATACCTATGTAACAAATGTATGTAAAATATGAACATACATATATATGTATGCATATGAATTAAAAATAAATATGTTGATATAATTAATAAATTTGTGCAAATAAATAAATAAAATAAAAATAAACAAAAATTGTTCAATATTTTCATATTTTAATAGTACACTCATATTAAATGCGCAATAAACTAACCCGAATTGAGCTAGCTTGTGGTTATCTGAAACTTATGCAGCGTGAGTGAGTACTGACTCATTCTGATTGGACTGATTTTTTTGAAATTTTTACAGCATATTGCTGTAAACCAGGGGTGCTTATAGCTAAAACTAAGATTGTATTGGTGAGAGAGTTTCCCAGCAAACACAAAATCAACCGTCAACAGTTTGAAATATGATGCATTATATTTCTTAAGGTAGAATTTTATACAGTAGAACTTTTAAAAAAATGTTTAAATTACATTTACACATGGTTTGATTCAATAGAAGTAGAAAAATGAATGACCATTTCTGATGAAAAATTTAATAAACATATTTTTGATAAAATTTTGCAAAAAATAAATTATATAAATAAGTGTATTACTTAATTTGACGGATCAGTAGAATAGGTAATTAGCAAAAAGCAAATAAATTTTGAAAGTGTTAATTTTATCAATTTGAAATTAAACACTTTGGTTCGCTGGGTAGGCACACGTGAAAAAAATAAAATAGTATCCGCCTCATGTGTAGTCGTCGCTTGCTTTACAGTTATTGTATTTTGAAAGTAAAAACAACAAGTTGGGATATGTACATACATACAAACATTATTCTTCTTTATATATATGTACGGTGACCATCCGTTTTAATGAATCAAATCGAAGGGTATTTTTTGTTTTATATAACATTTTGACTACTGAAAAAACCTCAAATAAAAATGAGGACAATTAAGGCAATTTTAAAAACAAAATTCAACTATAATTTAAATTGTATAGAATTTAAAAATATGGGCAAATCCTGCGTTGCGCACGCTACATTCGTACGCGTTTTTAGATTAATATATACAATTTTTTTGGTCTTTCAAAAGAGATACCTTAAACTTTTATATAGTGTTTAGTAGCATTTTATTTGTACTTTCGAATGGCATAAAACCAAATTTTGTTGCAGGTATTTGTTGTGAAATAATTGATCACAAAGTTTCGTTGCGCACGCTACAAGTGGAAGTAACTTTTAAGCTAGAGTGTGTTTTCGTAGTTTTTAGCGAACTTTGCATAATAAAGCCCAAAAAACCTAAATCCTTTAAGAAAGATGAGTATAGGAGAAATCCAAAACAACTTAATTGGAGGCAAACAAATTTTAGTTTTTTACTAACAGCTGTGAACCCATTGTTGCGCACGCTACAATTTTTTCACTAGAGTAATTCCATGTTATTTTCACCAAATGGTTTTCGATTTCGATAAAATTTTTTAAATGTATATAGTAATGAAATTATATATTGAAAACGGTTTTATTTTTTTAAATTTTGATAAACAATGGCAACCCAGTAGCTTTAAATTATTAAAAAATATGGCTGTGGAGCCTTCATTTAAAAGGTCATAACTTTTGTTGTGTTTAAGATTTTAAAAAAATTATTTTTAATTACAGTTGGCAGGATGTCAAGGGTTAAAAAATTTAATTAAACAATTTTTTTTTTTTTTTTGTAAATAATAAATAATTTTTTAAACATTTTTTTTCAAATATATTTAAAAAAAAATGTATAGCCAAATTTTTTTAAAACCTTTTATACAAAAAGCTATCTATATGGTCTAAGTACCCTGATATTTTCAAAACGGTGTCTACAAGTTTTCGAGATATTAAAAAATATAAAGATGCATGTTTTTATTACTTCGTCATACAAACAGGAAAAATGCGAAACAGAGCTTCCAGTTGAAATAAATGAATGTATTTTTGTATGTATACCTTAGTTATTTTTTTAACTCTGTAATTTTCCTAACCCCGATAATCCAATAACAACTGCAAAGGTTTTTAATGCAATTTTTGAAAGAACTCAAATCGTTGCGCAGCTACAGAAATTAATATGCTAATATTTTTTTTTTCTTTTTTATTGTGAAAATTTTAATTTTTATTTGCTTAAAACCAGAATATAAACTTGATTTAAAAATATAGAAAACTTAAAAAAAAATGTTTATTCTACTCACAATATAAAAAAACCTTATTTTCCGTTGCGCACTCTACAACGAATGGACCTGACATTTCAAACCTAATTTCAATTTTTCCAATATAGTAAACAACAATTTTTTTTACTGAAATTGAAGAATATTAAATGAATAAAAATATGGCCTTTGATCGGACTATCTATATTAACACCAAAATAATGATATGATCACCTAAAAATATGTTAATTTCTTGTATAATCTTAAGAGACCTGAGGTAGGGTAGGATTTGGTATTATTTTCTGTTTTAATGATCATCGAAATTTATTTTTTTTCCTTTTATTTATAAAATTAAACATCTAGTCTAATATTTAATTGAAAAAAAAATTAAGTTAGATTAATTTGAAAAATTTTTGCTTGGTAGACTGTTTCTGGGATTAGCCCACATATAAAAGAAAATGAAAATTTATTCATTCGAAAATATAAAAGTCGGTTAGTATTTTTGTAATATGTAAATAAGTATAAATGTGTGAATCTTTTAATGTTAATTTTACATGTTTGTTCCTTTTTAAAGTTTTTGTTAATTTCTCTTTCTGTATTTTTTGTTTTCGGCTAATTTTTCCTTGTTCTGTATTTTTATTAAAAACATATGGTCACCGTATATATATGTATATAGATATGTACATACATTGGGTGTAAGTATGAAATCAAAGCTTTTGTTTTTGTTCTTTCAACTTTAACTTGGTTTTTGACGACATCGCAGCGACGACATGTCGCTTTGGTTTTAATTCGTACATAGGCATAGCTAAAGCATAGCAACAATGTACGAAACCAAAACAAACAAGTAAGAGCGCTATATTCGGCTATGCCGAATCTTTTTTACCCTTCTCTACGTGTATCTATGTGTGTATTTTAGTAATTTTTTTTTCAAAACAAACAAATACCTATAATAACTTTTGTGTAAAAAAATTTGTTTTAGCTTTTTCTCCAATTTACATGTCTTACCCACATATACAATCATTTTTGTGTAAAAAAAAAAAAAATTTTTTTTGAGTTGTAGAGGCAACATGCGGTAAAATTTTGATTGTACACGAAATATAACTGCGTGTTTTTAAAGCTAGAAAGTGAAAGTACAAAACATGAAGAAAATATCGCTTCATGGTGACGACAAAATTACGTCAGAGTCACATGCGCATGTTGCTTTTTACATTTCGTGTACTATGGCTTTAGTAATGTACATAACTCAATTCATTTCTTAGCTAACAAAAAAATAAAATATGTAGTAAAAATAGATAATTATTGTTTTAAACTATCATATAAACATTATAAACATTTCTTTTGTAGTTTGACAGTCAGAAAACAAGAAAATTGACAGCAAAACCAAATTAAACATGATGCATGTACCTTCTTTACATTTAGCTTGATGCTTATCTATGCATTTCTTTCATGTATATGTTGTGTAAAGGGCCAGTGGAAAATTTATATTTCTATATACATACATATGTAAGTACATAGTGCGAATTTGTTTCTTAATTTTAATTATTTTGCAGTTTTTTTGTTTTAGTAAGTGAAATGTTACACGTTTTCAGGAATACATTAAAATTCGGTAAATTAATATTTATTTAAATAGCTACTTTGTCTGGGCAAATATATAATGTGTAGAATTTGTTTTCTTTTTACAAAAAAAAAAAAACTTTTGTATGCACCTACAACAACAGGTTATATGATCCGTCCAGTGCAACAGGCAGCCCAGCGTAACATTTCTTGTTTGACTGCTTTGCCTGAAACCCATCAAATGTTGCAAAAAACCTGCCGAGATTTTGCCAATGCCGAATTAGTGCCCAATGCCGGCAAATGTGATCGTGAGCACTTGTATCCTGAACAACAGATTAAGAAAATGGGAGAGTTAGGTCTTATGGCCGTTGCGATACCAGAAGAACTGGGTAATACTTTTTTATTGTGCTAACCACACAAGCATACCTTGAAAGAACAAAAACTTTACTTTTACCAATAAAAAAAATCGTTTTTAATAGTGAACAATTTTGCATATTTGAAAGTTTGTTATATTTATCTATGACAAAACAAACATTAAGATGGTTTTAATTTATGCTTCCAGGTGGTACAGGTTTGGATTATTTGGCTTACGCTATTGCCATGGAGGAAATATCCAGAGGTTGTGCCTCTGCTGGTGTTATCATGTCCGTCAACAATTCACTGTATTTAGGCCCCATTTTAGGTTTCGGAAACGATCAACAAAAACAAAACTTTATTACACCCTTTGCTACAGGTGATATTGTGGGTTGTTTTGCTCTGTCAGAAGCTGGCAATGGTTCAGATGCTGGCGCTGCTTCCACTACAGCTATAGATAAGGGTGATCATTATCTGCTTAATGGCACTAAGGCTTGGATTACAAATGGTTATGAAGCCAAGGCTGGAGTAGTCTTTGCTACCACCGATAAATCACTTAAACACAAGGGAATTTCCGCCTTTATCGTACCCAAAGAAACTAAGGGATTTTCTTTGGGCAAAAAGGAGGATAAATTGGGTATACGTGGGTCTTCGACTTGCCAATTGATCTTCGAAGATTGTGTTATACCCAAAGAAAATATTTTAGGCCAGACAGGTTATGGCTTCAAAATCGCCATGAAAACTTTAGATGCCGGCCGCATTGGTATTGCCAGTCAGGCACTGGGCATTGCTCAAGCTGCCTTAGAATTGGCTGTTGATTATTCCCAAAAGCGTATTGCTTTTGGTAAACCAATTTCAAAATTACAAGCTATACAAGAGAAGATTGCTGATATGGCCGTCAAAGTAGAGTCGGCAAGACTCTTGACATGGCGTGCAGCTTGGCTAAAGGACAACGATAAGCCGTATACAAAGGAGGCTGCTATGGCCAAGTTGGCCTCTTCAGAGGCGGCAACGTGGTGCAGTCATCAGTGTATACAGGTTTTAGGTGGAATGGGCTACGTAAGTGATATGCCGGCGGAACGTTATTACAGAGATGCACGCATTACGGAGATCTATGAAGGCACATCAGAAATTCAACGTTTAGTTATAGCTGGTTCTGTTCTCAAGGAATTAGGTGCCTAAAGTTATAAGGAAAAATATAAAAAATATTTTATTTTGTACTATATTTTATAGTTAAATTATACATTTTATACAATTTATATACATATTTATATGCGCATTAATTATACACAAACACATACTTATTAACACTGTATTATTCAATAAGTTGAAAATTGCAATATGTAATGTTTTTTTTTCATATTAAGCGTACGCCAAATAAATTAAAGAAATGATGTTTAATGTTTTTTTATGTTATCGGTATAACCTTATTGATATTGTTCTGTTAATTGGGCCGAGTTGAAAGGAAGGATTTATATCTTAAATCTAGATTTATGTGTTAGACTTTAAACAAATTTTGTGTGAATTATTCATAATCCCCCCATAATCGTGGATAAAATGTGAAACTTTGTTCCCTAGACAAAGCAAAGTGAACAAACTAATGCAAAAAAGGGAACATATTTCAAGGGAATAATTATTCACGATTGGCAACGGGGAACAACATTTTAGGGAACATTTATTCACGATAGGGGTGAATAACTTAGTCGAGGGCGTTTTGTCTAATTTGATTGGGCCTCGTTGGAAAACTTCGACATATGTATATATATATGCATTTTTTCCTTGAGGATGTACATACATATGTAGTTTTTTTAAATGGACGGTCCCAGTGTGTTGTACCTAGTGATGCAAATTCGACTGCAGTGTCATTTTTGGTGTGTTCAGAAAGTGGGATAGTGTGGTCAAAAAGTGTATATGTGTAACAGATTTTTTGACAAGTGTGTCCGAAATTTGGAAATTTTCATAAAATAGTAGATTCTGTGCGATCAGAGTTGCTTTTTGTCAAGCAACTGTACAAAAAAATTACAAGTCATTTATTTATATTGCATAGAAGCGTAAAAATAAATTTGGGACCGAGAATATTTGTAAAGATAAGTTTTTGTATGACAGTGTGGCATCCAATCACACATTTTGTTGCGATTTTCTCATGTAGGACAGAACTCTATATGATTTTTATTATTCATAACCGCACGACTTTGTAGGAGTCAGTCACGAGTTATTTATATTCGTAATATCGAATAATTCCATATCGTTCCACTTAAATTTTCACATACAAAACAAATACAACACTGTAGTTGTTATTTTTTCATTTCTATTTATTCTTTCATTACTTCTTTTTTCAACATCATTGCCATATCATACCAAAATATCATTGAATTTTCATACACCATCAAATAAACATCAAAAGTTAATTGTCCTTTTATAAAAAAAATTATTAAATTAATTTAAAAGGGTTTACAGAATTAAAAAAACAACGATAATGTGATACATACTTAACTAAATAAACTTTAAAATAAATTCATTTGAGCATTAACAAAAATTCTTTGAATTAATAACTAAAACATCAATAAAAATGGTTTGAAAAAATTTTCACATAAGAAAAAAGAGAAAGACAACAAAAGCAAATACAGAAAATAAAAAACCTAACAAATTAAAGAAATTGAATAAAAGTGTAAAAGCGAGTTAAAAATTAAAAGACACAAGCATACAAAAATATAGCAATAAAAATTTTATTTATTTTTTCTTTATGATTTATTAGTGTTCAAAGTGTTTTATTTTTGTACTACTAGAGCGGTAAATAAAAGAAAGACAACACTAACTACAAAAAAGTTAACTTATGAAAAAAGGTAAAATATATGTACAAAAAAAAAGAAATTTACCGTATAGAAAAAAAAAAAACATTGCAATGTGTGTTGGAGTTTAATAAACTTGTGTGTAGTAAATACTTTTTTCTTAAAAACTTGTACAAACTGTTAGAGTATTACGTTAACCAACCGTCGTAGCCGTTTATTATACAAACATACTTATTTCTCTTGCTGATTTTGCATTGTGTGTATTATGTGTGTCGTTTTGTTAATATTTTCTTATTTGGTTATTTTAATTAAACTTGCTCTTTACCATTATATCATTTTTATGTTTTGTAATTGTTACAGTTTAAAAATTTCCTAATTATTTTGTAATCCTTTATGTTATTGTTTTTGTTGTTAATCAATCATTCGTATTTATGTAGAAGGAGGTGTATGTGATGCGTATCAGTATTGCCGATGTCTGTTATATAGTGTTCAATGTACACTGTACATAATTTAAAAATTAAAAAAAAAATTATCTAAAAATATTAATTTCATTGTAGAATTTAGTTAACTTTTTTAAATAGTTTTATGAAAATTTGTAAAAAAATCATTTTACAGTAGACGCTCGTAAATTAGAACCACTTGGTTCCTGGGATTGTTCTAATTTACGAAAAGTTCTAATATCCAAAGGTTTTTGTTTTAATAAACAGCAATATAGAAGTGCATCTTCGTTTTGAAAATACACAAAAAAGCACTTCTGCATAGATTTTTTTATTTTTATTTATATAAAAAAAAAAAATACAAAACATAGCATTTCATTTAAATTCGTCACAGTTTTAAGAAAAAAATATTTTCAAAATACATACATACATATGTACATACATACATCAGGAAGGCAACGAAAGAATAATCTGGTTTCATCGACATTATAAATTTGTGGGTCTATTAGACCCATCTTAGCGACTTTAGCACGAAATTTGTTAGAGATATTA
Organism: Paykullia maculata; assembly: GCA_003055125.1. Lineage (NCBI taxonomy): Eukaryota > Metazoa > Arthropoda > Insecta > Diptera > Rhinophoridae > Paykullia > Paykullia maculata. The sequence continues at coordinate 5,884 of NDXZ01005469.1, read as the reverse complement.
GAAAGAATCTCGCCACCAATTTTTAAAAATCGAATGACATGTCGCTTTTTAAAGTTGGAAAACCATCTATCACTTGTTCGAAATGTATCGTTACCTTTGTTGGGATATTCTTGTTTAAAAATTTATTCAGCTTCTTCTTTCATATTGCTCCAGTCATTGAAGAATTCCGACTTTCAATTTTTGGATATTCACAAAAGAGATGAGCGATATTTCTGTACCTGTTATTTTATAACTGTGACTTAAAAATCACTTGTAACAACAGTGACTAAAAATGTTAAATAACAGGTACCTGCGATGTTGCGCAACGTTTCCGTACTTTTGCAATTTTATTGTTCTTTTTTTTTCGCAGTTAATAACAGCCAACAAATATTATTGCTGTTTTTCTTTGTTTACTATTGAATTAAATTTTTTTGTTTTGTTTAAGTGTGACTTCTTTGTCAAACTTTGTTTTTTATTAAAAAAAAAGAGAACTATTATGTACATGAAAGCTTTGGTTTTTACTCTATTTTAACTTTTAAAATTATTATTATTCTCTAATAACTTTAAACGATCCTGTAAATCATGTATTAAAAAAACAAAAAAGTATTTTTCGTTTTTATTAGTTAACAATGCTTAGTTCTTTCATGCGTGAAAAAAAACTAATATTTAATTAACAGTGACATAATCACTGTTTAAAATAACATTCTTCTCATTTAACAGAAGGTAAAAATAACAAGAAGTGAAAAATAACAAACTGTTAAAAGTAACAAACTGTGAAAAGTAAAAAACTGTGATCACAGTCACTGTTTAAAATAACAGCGATTTAAAAATCACATTCACTGGTAACGATGTTACTTAAAAATCACGGGATCGCTCATCTCTAATTCACAAGTGTGTAAAGATCTTTTATTTGATTCCTGGTAGATGTTGGAAACTGCATTTAATATAGCTGCTCTATTTGATTTACCTTGGTTTCTAAAGACAGAGTATTCTTTTTACGTTAATTTGGCATTTTATAAAAAAACAACACTGTACACACTAATGAAAAAATGCACAAACAATATAAATTACATAAGTAACTTAGGAATCCCTTTTTTTTTTACTACGTGGAAGCCAAATAAAAGCTTTAAATACAATTTTTCAGTGTTGAAAACAAACCAAACCAGAACATGCAATGTATTAAAAACGTTGATTCTAATTTCCGAAGTATTCGAATATTCGCGAGTTCTAATTTGCGAGCGTCTACTGTACAATGACCTATAAGAAAACTTTATTAAACGAAGATTTATCACAATATATAAGATATGTTAAAAAATTCAGTATTTAGTTATAAATAGAAAATTTTCATAAATTCTTTATATCAAAGAAGTTGCCCTTAATATAAAAGAAGGCAATTTTTGGAAAATAGCACAAATTTGATATTTTGTTGGTGATTTTCTTTAGAGTTTTAAAAAAATTAAATTTCGTGAATTGTTTTCTAAAACCAAAAAATGGCTAACAAATTTATTAAACATAAGCCCGACCAATTTTGAAAATTTATAATTTTAAATAAACCGATTTTTGTCGGTTACCTGGGTTTTGAACAAAAACTATTTTTTTTTTAAATTTTTTCTTTTAATACAATTATTTTGAAAAAACGCAGTGGCGTTTTTCATGTATATTAAGGATTTTTATTCCATAACAAAGTTGTTAACTTAAAATTAAAAAATATTCTAAATTAAAAATATTAATAATACCTACTTAATAGGTACAACTTATACAAATTTTTAAAGGTATTGTTTTGATTTTTTTTTTGATAACAAAACTTCGAAAATTTTCCAAAAGTTTGGAAATTTTAATAAGGTTCTTTAAAGATGATTAAAACTAGTCTCTTAAAGATCATTTTGACAACACTTTCCCACAGAAAGATTAGGTGGATATGAAAATCTTCTGAAAAAATACATAATAAAAATGTCAAGTGAAATGCACTCGAGCAAGCGTGTGTGTGTGTTTTTGTTTTTTCAAAGAGTGAAGTGGGCTTTATTTGCTTAACCCTTGACCTACCAAAACTTTTGTTGCAGACTGAAATAATGAACGTCCTCCTCAAGCATGGATCATTTATATGTATGAACATATGTATGTATCTATAAAAAGAAACGCTTACATTAAATTTGTATGAAAAGTTTTGGTCTTAGTATACATATTGCCTGTTTTTATAATATTAAAATAAAATTTCAGGCAGTTAAAGTTTACACCTAGAGGAAAAAATCTATGTATTCGGTTCAGTATTTTAAAAGTTATAGGAGCTAAAAATTGCATAGGTAGGTATAAACCCAATGATTAAATCGAAAATGATTTGAAATCAAACTTTTTTCCGATCACTTGTACCTACCTAATTATTTTTTATACATATGTACAAATATGTATGTATATATTATTATTATAAATGTCACTATAGCAAAGTTTAGTTTGGGAGCCTGTGTTGCATATGTATGTAAATCCTTTCTATTAGGCTAGTAATAAGCTCTTTTAATATACTTACATACGTATGTATGCATGTATATGCAACTTTGAATAATTCTATTTATAAAATGTTAAAAACTGGACATAATAAGATCTGTAGCTGACAATAAGTCGGGTAATTTAATTTAACTATAGCAGAAATGTTAAAATTAAAATATTTTATGAAAAATTTGTATTTAATAAAAAACAATGTAACTACCTATGTACATATATACAAAGATATTATGTTAAACTGTAAAGTTTGATAGTTATTTAGTGCTATAATATACCTTCAAAGTTATTAATTTTTTAAATTTGTCTTTTAATTAATCGCCTAATAACTTAAAAAATATATCTTCGTTTTTTCCCATTTTGCTCGATTATAAAAAACATTTTATGACACAACTTCTAATAAAAATAGACGAAAAAAAAATTGCTGACACTTTTATTATATAAAATATTTGTTTACACCCACCCAGCACAAAATTAAACTCCTAATATGAAAAATGTTTCTTAAGTTTTGTTTAGACAATCGTTTGAGTAAGTTTGAAGTTTTTGTTAAATTTAGAATTGTATTAAGAAAAATCGTTCTCAAATTTTTAATTTAAACATTAGTATAAATAAATGCATAAATACAAATTTTTAATAATTTCAGTAGCTTTTTCAAAAACTTAACTTTCTCTTTTGCAACATATTAAATTTTTGTGTAGAGATGAAATTAAATGTTTTATGGAAAAATCTCTGAGCAAAGAGTAACTTGTTTCTCCTATATACCTAGTCCGCATTGTAATCTTAAATGAAAACAACTTAGATATACATATGTACATACATACATACATACATATGTATGTGCCTGTATAAAACCGATTTAGCAGTTATATCGGTATAGGTACATTAATAAACAAAATCCTTCCGACATATCCATAGATATAAATCGATCAGACACACATACATATGTACATACATCAGTCATCTTCGTTCATAAATTTAAATCTTACTAAAAATTTCCTCGGCATTGCGGATCATGCTTTGTAATGTTATACCTTTTTTTCTTCTCTATTAGAAAACGTTTTTATGGCATTTCTATATTTTTTTCTTTTTACCATCTTTATTTGATCATACAAGTACTTAGTGTCTGTGTATTTGTTTATAAACATGATTTTTTTTATTAATGATTATTAACACAAAAAATCTTGCAAACCAATTGAAAAAGAAAGTGTTTTTTTTTTCATTACAACAGTTTTTATTATTTTTTATTGTTGTTGTTTTTTTACGCCAATCCAAAACATTTTTCGTTTGTATAGCACCTTTGTACTAAAAAGAAAGAAACAAACAAAAACAACTACTGCACATTTCAAACTAATTAATAGTTGTTGGCTGTTGGTTTGTTTTTATGTTGTCTATACACACACACACACACACACACACACACACACACACACACTCTTAGACAACACTTAATTGTATGCATACTTACAGTAACGTATTATCCTTTAGGCAGTTTAGGCCCCGCTTTACCAAAAAAATTTTTTCTTCCAGAAAAAAAAAAATACATTTTCAGTACATTTTCGAATACATTTTAAATTATTAAAAGAAATGAAGAAACTACAACAAAAATGTATCTACTACAAAATGAAATATGTTTTCTATATCTTAAAAAATAAAACTACAAATTTAAACGATATAGGTACCTACTTATATTATTATACCCTTCACCATAGGTGACAAGGGTATATATAAGTTTGTCATTCCGTTTGTAATATCTACAAAATTCATTTGCTACCCCATAAAGTATATATATTCTGGGTCCGTCTGACCGTCTGTTGAAATCAACTTTTCTCAGCCCCCAGATGTCGTACGAACCCGTTACTGGTATCAAACAATCAGAAATTTCCCCGAAATTCTTGCTACTGAAAACAAATCGCTTAATAACTGACTGAGATATAAGCCAAAAAAGTTGACCACCAATTTTTTTTTTTACACAAAAATTATTATATTTGTGTGTCAGACATCCCTTTTAGGGGATTTCAAAAGAAAAAAATTTCCGAGATATATTTTTTTTTACACAAAAATACACGTAGTGGAAGGTATTGGCACAGCCGAATATAGCGCTCTTACTTGTTAATTTTCAAAATAGTCTTGTGCATAAACAAAATTGAAACGTTTTTTAATTACAAAAAACCCTTATTTTGCACCACATATCAACAAAAAATATATAAGCATGCAATAGAAACACAATGTGTTAAATAAATATCATATACATATGTAGGTATTTTAATTTTTTTTTTGAACGCGGATATAGGTATTTAATCAAATAATTTTTTTACTTCATTTTTAATTCCGTACATTTTCAAATATTTTTGAAATAATACGCATATTGTTTATTAATTTGTATACATTTTTTTTTACTAGCCACGATAAGTCTTTTAAGTAAAGTAGGTTATTATGATAAAAATTGCGTTCTGATAGAAAGGTCTCTGGAACTTGAATTACCTAGGGGCCCCGACATGGTCAATCCGGCCCTGCATACATATGTACATAAAATACTGTCTGCTAAATTTAAAACCTAACTACAAAGTATTTTCAAATATTTCAATTTTGTGGTCATTAACTTTTTATAACCACTACCAACAAAAGATTAGAAAGTGGGTATAACAATTTTTCTTCATCCCGTTTATAACACATTAAAATATTAGTTATATGTACCTATGGGGTTTTAATAAAGTATATCTTGTCTTAAATCTAATATCAATCTTAGAGGTCTGTTAAAAGCACGATTAAGATTAAACGAAAGAAATTTTAAAGGAAAACAAATTTTTACGAATACATATGTATAACCAAAAAAATTTCTTCGAGATTTAAGCAAAAAAAATTTTTTTTTTACAAAAAAATTATTATATTTATGTGTGACATGCCTTTTTGGAAAATTCAAAAAAAAAAATTACTAATTGACTCAGAATTAGCAAAGATATGGGCTAAAAACCTATACATACATATTCCGGACCTCTTTCTACCTTGCAGTGTAGAGGTCTAAAAACCTATATGGACTAAAATTAAATTCATAAAAAATCAAGTTTTTTAAGCCTTTAAATACCTTTAAATACATATACACACAAACATGCATAACAGTGAACGGTTTGAACGCTCTATTTTGTGCTTATGAATATATTCTCAAAAAATATGTCTTATGTTCACAATATACATGAATTCAGTAAAGCAATGTATAACACTATTTAAAAAAAGAGAGTGTAACGAATAAAAATGCTTACATTGCTTGCCTTTTTCAAAAGTAAACTTACATTCCCAAAGGCAACGAATACTAAACGAATGGTATGAAATGTTTTAATGCTTGTTGAATACATTTATGTATATGTTTGTATGTTATAAATATGCATGTAACTTCTAAACTACTTATCAGATCTCT
>NDXZ01005445.1:0-11290 GCA_003055125.1 Paykullia maculata | reverse complement strand
TGCTCCAGTGGGAGTTAAAGGAATACATATATATATATAAGTAAAACCTTTGGGTTTGTAGAACAAATGATCAGCTAAAGTCAAGATTTTGCTATACAAATATTTAAACTCGAAAAAGCCCAGGACCAGATCAAATCACCCTTTACCAAACACTATCAAAAAAAATCTTTTTCAATGTCTGAAAAAGACGTAGCCATGAAATTTTTGTGACACTATATAACTAATAAAAGAAAATTCAAGAAAATCAATTAAAAAATCAGAAATTTTATTTTTTAAATGAGTATAACTCATTAACCAATATGTCCATTAAAAAATATGTCCATTTATAAGGACATAAATAGAAACATTTTAGGAGCCATATATAATACAATACAGTACTTCATCAAAAATGCTTTCTACGCATTTACATTATAGAGCCGATATTACAGAATCAATTGCAGTTGTGTATTTTAGTGGAAGAATTTTCTCTGTAATAAGCCATCTAAAAACAACGTCTAAAAACGTTTATTTAAAACATTAATCTTTTTAAATAAGTCTGTGTTATACATATGTATGTATGACACCATTGAATCAGTTAATGCTAATAAAATAAAAAAAAGTGACATACATAATTATTTGCAAAAAAAATTAAGTATTAGTCTTAAACTTGATGCCTTATTTTAAATAAATCAAGAAAAAACAAAAAAAAAGTTTATAGATAAAAGTAAGAACTCGTGGACGTTTTACTCATGATTAAAAACGCTCGTGAGCGAAAAATCTACTCAGGTAATAAGGTTTAGTTTAATAACAATCGTTGAAATTTACGCTAACAAAATATGTACATTAGAGAAAAGCATAAGCAAAATTAATTTTTTTTTATTCAATTTGATTTAAAAATATACCAGCAATATTAAGCACGATATACCCATATGGCCACATATTTGATATCATCATTTGAGGGCGACTGTTTCGATAAGCCAAATTTGTTTTTCTATAATAATCAAACTTTGATATAATATTTAAAGTTTAAGAGGTATAAAAGGGATTTAAGCGATTTAGCGATTAGTAAGCAATTTTATACTGTTTTATACTAATTTCGAAAACTATTTAATCTACTAAAATTACTCATTTCAATATTAATTGGTTTTTATTATTCTGTTCATGTTTTTTCTAATAATCTCTGCTAAAATCATAGATTTAGAAAAAGGCTCATGATTTTACAGCAGATATAACATTTTTATAAAATTAAAACTATTTTTATTCAAACGATATTTTTGGGAGACTACTTTCTTTGAGTCGGTTATGCCTTCGGACTTCTCAGCAAAAATGTTGTTTACCATACAAGTAAAAAAGCAATATTAGAGAAACTAGTTACCATTTTACTTAATTACTACAATGTATGTAATTAAGTTTAGTAGCTACACAAGATACCAAAAAAGGAATGTAATTTTTACCCGATTTTACCCTCCAGGCTATCCAATTTAAAAAAGTACCAGACAGCTGTTTGCCTAATTTTTAAGTAGAAAACAACAGTTTTTTAATTTTTTATGTATCTTTTTAAGTTTAGCAGATTGAAGGTAACCAGTTTAGGCCTTTTTCCCCCAATTTTTGAATTTCAAAAAATGCTTTTTTATTAAATCTATACCTTAAGAAAGGAACCCATCGTCCTTATTTAAAATCTCTAGCTTTAGGTGTTTTGGGCTGTATGGTAATGAATTAGTCAGTCAGTCAGTCACTCTGTGACGTTGCTCTTCTTTTATAGAGTGTAAAATGCACATCTGCTTGCATCGAAAGCTACACCTTTTAGTCTGCTTCAACACTACACTAGCAACTCTAATACACTAAAGCACAATTCATCATAACAATAACGGGCGAAAATGAAATATGTACAATAAACAATGCAACAACTACTCAAAGCCGCCATTAGCAAGAACAGTTTGATAATGGTTCTTTGCTCGTTTGATTCATTCGTTCATTCAAACATTTATTTTATTTTTGGCTGTTAGTTTTTTTCTATTTGAATTATTTTTTTTTTAACTTTTTAGTCTTATTTTATGCCAGTATTTTAGATTTTCTATTTTTGTTTTATATATGTAAAAACATTTGTTGGTGCTTTATTGTTCTAATTGCTGTCTGTTGTTATTTTGGTTTTCCTTGATTTTAGTTTTCTTTTTGTTGAATATTTTATAAATTAAGCTTTTGTGCAATTTAATGGAAAACTAATTTATTTAACTGTATGCTTTTGTGTAAAAAAGTTACATTTTACCTATTTTTTCTCGTTCTTTAATATTTATTTTAATTGGTTTAAATTAAAATTAAATTAACAATTTCAATTTTAATAATCATACATAATATAGGTGAGTAAACAGGTAAATTTATAACCTTACAAATAAAGTTTTGTAGATTATATACGTGTTCTATTTCAGCTTATTATAATAAAAACATAAACAATTTAGAGTGGGAATGTGACTGGCCGGCCAAGTTTTGTTGTAAAAGAAAGCAGTCACATATAAATTGTAACTTGCTTAAAAGTATTTATTTCGCCAAAAACAATTCGATTTCTTTTAATTGTGTCAATATAATCGTTAATAATCTAGATTCATGTGCCGTTTAGTGTCAGAGTGCCTTTCCCAGCAAAAACTAGGTAATTTCTTGCTCTCACTCGATAACATACTTTTCTGCATTACTAAGAAGTAGTTTTCTAATAACAAGTTAAAATTGTAAAAAGTAATAACTTATTCATGAGATATCTAAAAAGAAATAAATGTTGCATACAATTTCGCTGAAAAGATTTTTAGGATTTGGGTAAACATACTCTAACTATAAGTAATTAAATTTTCGACGGATGCTTATGAATTTAATGACAGTTTTAAAACCGATTGTAAAGGTGTTTTCTAAAAACGTAACGTAAAACAGTAACAAACCTCAGTATTGTTTTTAGGAAGCCGAATATAGTACATTATTGATTATTAATAATGAGTTTTATAAGCCCATACAATCAATTGAATATTTTACTTACTAAAAGAAAGTAGTTATATAATATTTTAAAAGTATTGACACATATATTTCCTTATTTTTAACCTAAAGGGCTGCTTGTTTGTTAGTAGTGAGTAATTGAAATCAAAATCCCTATTTGTAAGCGAGGGTGGTAATGACTTATTTAAGTCTCTATTTGTTAGGGAGCGGGGCAAGTGCTTTCCTCCAATGGCATCACCGTGTTAAAGTAATGGGTTAAAATGCCAAAGGTAAGTAGTGCGACTACTTTTTTTTTATCATTTTACCTCATTACAAAGCAATGAAAGTTTTTGCTGGGTTCCTATCGGTTTATGATTTTTTGCAAAAAATATTTCCCAGAAATTTTGCTTTTTATTATTTTTATTAAATTCTAGCAGTATCAATTCCTAATCTGATTTATATGCATATTATCAAATACACTTCCAGTCTTGTATAGATACGTTAAATTTAATTAATATTTAGTTGCCAAAATTTCTTGTTAAATAAATTGCCATGTGTAAACTTATCTCAAACATCACAAAGTGATTAAAGCTCATTTTGAAATTTTCTTTTTAGAGAAAACTATTGCTCCCAACTACTTTGCTGCTTGGATTTTTTTAAGAAGCAAACGGAGAACAATTTATAAAGAAATTACTCTTTATTTATTAGTTATTTAAAAAGCGGCAACTAAAAATCATGGTTAATGAATATTTGGAATTTTTATTAAAGCATTGGTCAGCGGTTTCAGCAACAACTCATCTTTGTGTTACAGACAAACCTGAGCGGCAATCGTTGAGTTTTATTCCGCCTCGCGCTAACGCTGAAGGGACATACCTAAACAAAAGCGTTAAATATGTGTCATAAACAGTATTGTTAACTTAACTTTTAAGCAAAGCATTACTAAATAGAAATGAAATCGCTGGATTTTACATGGAAATAGCTAAAATGGCAATGTTTTTGAACAATAACAAAAGCCAGTTATTGTTGTTCACAACCAACTTCACTCCTAAACGCCTTGTCAATATTGGATTATCCAACCGTCGCGCGTTACCGCCGCGGTATTTCGGTTTGCTTCATACAAATTGTATGAGCACGAGGATTTTTGACAGTAGAAATATTTTAATATTTTTTAATAAAATTTGTAAGATTCTTTTAAAAAATTAGAAACCAAATAAAGGACCTGCAAACCAAAGGGCTACAAGTGCCAAAAATTAATTAACCCTTTTGCTAATTAACCAAATCAACCTGCTACTACTGGTCCGAAAAAATTTTTAGTTCAGACACAATGAGTGAATTCACCTTTAGACTTTCAAAAACGATTGAATTGAATACGGATGAAATAATTGTACTTCTTTAAGCCGAAAATAAATTATGTGCGAATGCCTGCAAAAGTCATAGCAAAAGGGTTAAAAAATTCGGTAAGATGCAGCAATCAACACTTTATATAGATGTATGTATGATGACTAAAAACTAAAAAACAAAAAAATTAAAAAAACAAAAGCTATTTTTGTTTTCGAATAAATAAAAATTATCTCTTCAAATTTTTTTTTTTATAATGTTTCTATTAGCTTGATTACTTGATTTTTACTTGGTTTCCAAATGTATTAAATTTAATTTTACGAAATCTTGGCTAATTGTAAAATATTAAACTTTTAAGTCTAATAATAAAAAAAATCTATCGCATCAAAATACTACAAATATGGGTTTTACATCAACAATATTTTTTTGTATCTTATTGCACATTGCCATAAATAAGCAATTTGCCTTGGCTTAAAATACTACACTTCTCCATAGTTAAAAAAAATAAATATATAAAATATTTTCTTTTTCCTTCTTAATTTTAAAAATAAAATGCAAGAAAATTTAAGGTATACTGCATTACATTTTATGTATAATGTATGTTTGTAATCCCTAAGATACATATAACAAAATCTGACTAATTGAATTTAGTTTTTCTATTTATTAAACAAATTTGTTTACATTGTAAAGTCATGTCGTATTTAGAAAAGTTGTCGGATATTTTTCTTGAGTAAAATAAAATTCTGTTTAAAATGAAAAACAATTGACACTTGTAACATTATTTTTATTTGAATACTTGAAAATAGTTTATTTATGTACAATGTAAATTGTTTTTGTTTTTTTTGTTTAGGATATAAAAACAAACATTTGTAAAACAAACTACACAAATATGATACAACAAGCCGGCTAAATGAGGCGGTAAAAATTAAGTGTAAAAAATATTTAAAAATGTTCAAACATATTAAGTTAGTTTATGTAAGAAAAAAAGGATTAAACCTTGTGATAATTGAGCCGTTTATTTTGAAAGTGGCATAAGTCACATTTTCAAAAAAATCGAGTTAATGGCAACACTAAATACAATTGAACGGTATCTTCTCATTTTTAAAAAATTTGAACTTAATAAAAAAAGTGACTTATGCCACTTTCAAAATAAACGGCTCAATTATCAATGTTTTTGTTAACTTTTCTTTTCTAAATTATTATTTTGCTTGATTTTTTATTGACCCGTTTATGTTTTTTAATAAAAACTAACTTTAATTTTTAATAATCTCCAATAATATATTTCATATTTACACGTACATATATAATACATATACACGTACATATATAATACATATGTATCCTTACGGTTTTGCTTAACTTTTAAAAATGCGTAAATTTATTAAATTTAAAATACACAAGAAGTTTATTAATTACCATACCTGACAAACAATCCATAGAGACATGTGACCAATAAGTGAATCTTGTGAATACACATTGGTTTGTCCAAAGTGTACAAGACAGCAAAACAATAAATAACATTTTATTTAAAACAAATATAAAATCTAAAACAATAAAATATAAAACTAAGACACTTTAAAGTGCAGTCGAAAAACAATAAAATCTATTTTAATCTCTGTAGATTTGATATAGAAAAAAGGAATTATTTTATTTTTCTCTTTAAAAGACATGTTTAGGTTAAGTTAAAGATAGTAGAAATTATATGCAAAAAAAGTGTGAATCCTTAGGAAATTCTTATTGATACACTCAACATCATTTTGAGGTTTTTAATATATGTCTAATGGTAAAGAAGAAAAAACTGGTAAACGAATAAATAAATAAACAAAAAAAAGCGAAGTTTATAAAATTTTGTATAAGTTCAATGCTTAAATAAAAATATAAGACTTTAAAATTATTACCAGTTATTCAAAGGGTTTGGAATGAGTAGTAGCCCAAAAAAATATCTGACTAGATAATATTCCATACCAAACACTACCTTAAACATATTTTTTATTGCAACAATTTCTAATTCTTGAAGAGCTTATGTTTAAAGATTGTTAAGGTAAAGGTTTTAAGGGGTTGGCTTAAATTTTTGCTCACAATTTTGCCTCTACCGAATGGTTTTGACTTTTTGGAGCAAGTTCGCACTGATCCATGCTTAATATTGCCTTAATTTTATACAATTTCATTCGATATAAATAGTATTTTGTTTTAATAAAGTAAAACTATATTTGGTCCATTCTTCTCAAAACTTTTTAACTCAACTATCTTAAGGCTTTTGGTGACAAGTGGTCAAAATCAGTCATATTATTTCAACTAGTACTTTAAAAGTTATTTGGTAAAATTTTTTTTTTAATTAACATTTTTTAAAGGCTCTTTTCTTTGTTGATTTAGCACAAATTCAAAACCAAACTGCCTAAAAAACTATAAATAGTTAAATTAATTTCATATAATTTTACTTTGAAGTCTGACAGAGACACTCTATACCACAGACAGGGAGACATAGTTTAATCGACTCAGAAAGCAAAAGGACTAATGGTCAGTTTTTGACTTCGTATTCTAATGCGCATTTAGATAATTGTCATTTAAATTTAAGTAACACTTAAATGCAATTTCATTTTTTAAGTGATAACTTAGTGTTCTTATTTAAATGACACAAAAGTATGGTAGCATCATCAAATGTCAAAAAATGATTACTTATTTTACAAAAAACAGCTGACGATTGGAAAAATTTATTATTTGTTTAACACCAATTTTTAACTTAAAAATCATTTTTATTAACTCTACAGGTGTAAGTTGTATTGATGTATCCCTCCATGTGTTTGTATGTTAATAAAGTTTAATATTTTTTTCATTATTTCTTAAATTAGAAAAAATTGTTGTGAATGGCCACAAAAATGGTTGCCAAAATCGTCGTTGAAATCAGCGTTTAAAATGCTGCCGTCAACATGTTTGGAAAAGCTGCTGTTTGCTATGCTGTTCATACATATTGACGGTAGCATTTTAAACCCTGGTCCGAATATCGACCAATTGCCATTTTACCGTTTCTTTCAAAGGCGTTTGAAAAACTACTTCATACTCAAATCACTGAATATCTCAATAATTATAACCTCCTTACATGTAAACAGTGCTTGGCTTTCGTGCCAAGCACAGTTGCGTTACCGCCCTTACCGATGTCGCTGAAGACCTTAGAAAAGAATTAGACAATGGTCATATGGCAATGTTGGTTTTGCTAGATCACTCGAAGGCTTTCGATACAGTTGACCATATCATATTGATTCAGAAACTAGAAAAAATTATGCACTTTTCCTCAACGGCATCTAAATTGATGCAGACATATCTTAAAGGTCGAGAGCAATGTGTGGAATTTCATCAACAAAATCAGTTTTTCTCCCAGTCACTAGGGGCGTGCCACAGGATTTAATTCTTGGGCCTCTTCTTTTTTCAATTTACGCCAACGATCTCCCAAATCAGCTAATTTACTGCAATATCAGAATGTATGCGGATGATATTCAATTATACATCAGCAGTAGTGAAGGAAATATTGGAGAGAAGCTAAATGAGGATTAAGAACAACTCTTTCTATGGGCATCTGCAAATGGCCTGAGCCTCAAAATGTAAAAAGATCACAGTGCGTTATTGAAATACCAAAAATATATATTAATAACCAGTAAGCAAATTTAAAAATTTGGGAGTCATTTTCAATAACAACCTTACCTGATCAGGCCACGTTACAAACGCTTCTGGAAAAAGTTTTTCAATGCTACGTACTCTGTGGTAGTTTGTGTGGTATTCTGTTTTATGTGGTTTTGGTTTTTATTTGCAGATATTTTTTATGAGCGGATGCACGGCTGGTGAGAGGATTGGGACCTCCTGAGCTTCACCACAGCTAGTAGTGAACCTCGCCGTGCCGAAACGTCCGTAACATAAATGGCAAAAACGTATATCATCCCAACTCTAAAGTAAAAAGAGACTAAATGTTACGTACTACAATATAACAAGATATGTGTTTGGTTTAAAGTCTTATGGAAATAATTTACACATTAGCTTTTACTCAAAGAAAATTTTTGGCGTCCATTTCGATAACCTAATAATAATAAGAACCTTAATATTCTTACACAAAATTATAGCTACGTGTGAGCCTGATCATCTTTATAGCCGGCTTAGATTCGGTCGTTTTGGCTGAAACAAAACATTAATACAAATAAGATACCGCACATTATTATCGAATTGGCAGTTCTTCGTAAATGCAACACGTCTTTGGAACACTATTCCACCGCATATTAGGGACATTTGCAACGCGCTACTATTCATTCAAAGACTTTTATTTTTATTCTTGATTTCTATAACTTTATTTATTTTGTTCACTTGTTTTTTTTTTCATAATATTGTACATATTTTAAAATATACATAGTATGTATATGCATATATATATATATTTTTATATATTCTATACCATGACACTATTTACTATCCTTAAGCTTCATGTTTTGTTGTAGAAGTTACCAATAATTTAATAAATAAATAAATTATTTGAATAAAAAAGAATAGCGCAACAAAAACAATTGTCAAAATCATACGGTAATTTATTAAACTTAAATAGACTTTAAATGGAGAAGATTGGCCACTTAAGTTGTATTTAAGTGTGTACTGAAAAACTGAATTCTGCATTTAAATAGAACTTAAAGATTAATACAGCATCCAAAAACTGGCCATAAGAATATGTTCCTTCGTTTAGTCTCATATACATATAAAAGAATATAAAACCCGCTGTAGTCAACTTAGCATTTAAAAAAAAATCCCATCAAAAATTAATTATTTATATATATACATATGGACATACATACGTAAAAATATACCTAGAAGTCATGTCATGAAATAAAATTGTCAAAATATTTAAACATTTTATTTATTTTTAAGGCTCTTTACGTTAAAAAAAGTTCATAAACAATAATAATGGCAAAAAACTTACAACAGAATAATGAATTGAAAACTTTTATTCTAATTATTATATGTCCGTCTGACAGTATTTTATTCTGTCTATTTGTCAAAAAGAAATACATTTGGATTTTTTTATTATTATTATTATTATATATATATGTACATATATATTCCTAAGTACCCAGTGGCGAAAAGAAGTAGTAAGCAGGCCTTATGGAAGCACTTATTTGTCAGATACTAGGGCTTATTGCCCCATTCCATACTCATACATTTTTTACACACGATGTCCTAGCCAGCCAAGGCCTTCTGCGTTCCCTTCTCCTTTTTCATTTGAATTTTTTTTCTAAGTTCAACAAGCGTCTAAGTGATCATTTATTTATTTATTTATTTAAGAATTAATTTAATTATTTTTAATAAGAATTTTAATTATTACCATATATAAAGTGTACAGAAAAATAACAGACAACCGCTTTGTACATAACAGACAAACCTAAATAAGGGCGGCAAGCGTTTTTTAGCTGTCAAAAATCGTCATGCCCATACAATTTGTATGAAGCAAACCGAAATACCGCGGCGGTAACGCGTGACGGTTGGATAATCCAATATTGATAAGACGTTTAGGTGTGAAGTTGGCTGCGAACAACAATAGCTGGCCTTTGTTATTGTTGAGAAATATTGCCATTTTAGCTATTTCCATGGAAAATCCAGCGATTTATCCATTATTTAATTTCTATTTAGTGATGTTTTGCTTAAAAGATAAGTTAACATTACTGTTTACGACAAAACTTTAACGCTTTTGCAATAGCGCGAGGCGGAATATAACTCAACGCTTGCCGCTCTTGTTTGGGTTTGTCTGTAAGTTTACTTCTTTTTTTTCTTTTCACAGCACAAAATGTATGTATGTAATTATGTAGAAGGGAATAGGTAGGTCTTCCATAAAGCCTTCCTGAGAAGGCAAGCGAGCCTAAGTACTGGATCTAAAAAATGTCTAGGCAGGTCTTACAGAAGGCCTTATAAATAAAGGCCTCCAAAAGTTCGCCGCTGGGTAGATATAATGCATACAGACATACGTACATACATATGTATGTATGTTTTTATTTTTTATTTGGTTTTGCATTGTTTTTGTTTTTTTTTTTAATTTAACATTAACATAAATTATTTGCATTTTAATTCGTAAATGGAATTCTTGCTACTAGAATCTAGTCTGGAGTATTTTATTTGCTGCTGTAGCTTTTTTGCTTATTTAAAAAACAAAACGAAGGAAATCCTTTTTTTGGGGTTTTTTAGCCCTTTCATTTTTTTAGCCGTTTTTTATGTCTCTTTGCCTTGCATCAATGTCTACATTTTGTGGTAATTATGGTATATTTTTGTTTCAAACAAATAATTTATGTTTTCATTACTCAAGATTAGAGAATAAAAAATTGCAATTTTTTCCCATGTAAATCCTCCTCTATTTATCTTCAACAAAAACTATTGTGTCAATCTTTTTCCAAACAACCAACCAACCAACATAGCCAACTTTTCAATGTTTCATGCTAAGAAAATTGTAAAAAAATATGATAAAAATACTCTTGTCAGTTTTAAATAAAATATCAAAAAAAAAAAAAAAATTATAACCAAATTATTTTATTTCATTTTGGCCATCCGTAGAAAGATTCAAATGGGCGACATACAAATTCGATTCGAATAAATTGCAACTATTTCTGTTTTCAAATGAACAAATTCATGTTCATACATAGATTTGTACATACTTATGTATGTATGTATGTGTGCTTATTGGTACCTGTCACACTAAATCAAACATTTATTTTAGCATTTATTCAACTTCATTCAGTCCATTTGATATTGCTACAGCCTTTCCTTTCCTCTAGTTTTATATCCTCGTGTGTCTACACTGGGTGAATTGCTACTGCCGTATAAACTTTGTAATCCCTTTAACATATCCGTTCCATATGATTGCATTAGAATATATTTAGAACATTTTTTATTCATTACCAGACATAACTTAACATACATTCATATGTATATAAATACTTACATAAAAACGTATGTACATTAGACTGGTCGTAAAAAATTTTTTTCTTTAATTGATATATTT
>NDXZ01005444.1:0-21138 GCA_003055125.1 Paykullia maculata | reverse complement strand
AGAACGTAGTGAAGGGTATATAAGATTCGGCATAGCCGAATATAGCACTCTTACTTGTTTTTAATTATTTCCTATAAATTAAAAGTTTTTAAAAATTGTTTATTTATACAAAATATTTGCTTAGGTTTTTTAATTTATATATATTACGAGTAAATATATTTATAAATTTATGAAATAAAATAAGCTTTAAGAAATTTTTGTTTTAATTAAAAATTTTTGCTGTAGAAAAACATTTTTTGTTTGTTTGCATTTTTTTCCCCAAAAATATCAATAAAAGCATTTGCTATCGTAAACCGTGACGTTTTCACCTCTTTCTGGCAATTATAAGATTTCGAGGCGAGACACTAATTAAGCCAGTTTTTGATAAATTTTATTGAAATAAAGCATATTACAGTCAGTATGCAAGTTCTGGGTTTTAAGGCAAATAAGGCTAATTTTTCCATCCGCTGTTTTTCGAGTTGCGTTTTCGTTATGAAAATTTTTCTTCGAGTGATTCTTTTAATTTTCACCTTCAATCTTTTATTGCTTTTCGGAACGTTAATTTTGTTTAACATTTAATCAAACACTACAAGTGGTTAGCAAGGAGAGGAGAGAGAGAGAGAGAGAGTGGTACCAAATAATATTTAAAAAGAAATCTTACATTTCCAATTTTTTTATTTTTGCAAGAAAAATTTGTTTTCTTAAATTTATTTATTATTTAGAAATGTCTTATAAATTACACATTATATAAAAATAACTATTAATAATAAAAATGTTAGGAACATAAATAGGTATAGCAACAATTAAATAACTACATAGGGATTTAAATATACATCTACACAAAGAGAATAAAGCAAAAGTAGAAAAGAATGAACATATTACGGATGGCTGGATTTTGGATCAGCCTTAGCCGTTTTTATGTCTGTATGCATTGTTGAAATTAGCGTTGTAAATACATTTTAGTGGTGGCCATAAAAAATTGTTCATCCCAAACGCATAACACTTAAACATAGAAATTCAGGATATATAAAAAATAATGTTACATTCCTTTGTCAAAAATGCTTAACAGCATAAAAGTGAACAGACAAAGGACAATGTTCTTTTTAAAAATTTATATAATTTTGAGATTTGTTTAGCTAACCTTCATAACGACTAACTTTTTATTGGCTTATACAAAATCTAATACTTCATTTGAATTAAGATAATTTCCTAACAGGTCTCTATATATTGAAAAAGGTATGTACATACATATGTATGGATGTATGTATGTATGTGTTAGACCCAAAAATGTCTGTCTACCAAAATACCAAAATGTTATTTTTGTTTATAATAAATGCAGACATAAACATTATACAGACACACATATATACATATGTATGTATGCAAAACATATACAAAATTGTCAACGCACATACACATAAAGAGGAATAATTTTTGAATGCGGACGCAAAAAGAAAAATACAGGAAAAACAAGTACAGGATTTCAAACGTCACGTATGTTTTTCTTTTAACTATATGAAACATTCATACTCCTTATACACTTATACATTTATGTACACATTCATATAAAAAATATTACCATAGTTTTGTTTTTATTTTCTATTTTTTTGGTTTTTAGTTTTTGTTGTTTTATTTTTACAAATGTGGCCTTTCTGATGTCAGCATATTTTCAATATGTAGACAACAACTACTGCATCTACTATAAATGGTAACATACAGACATACATATGTCTCTGCAAAAGGACTGAGGTTAAAGGAAATAGCGTAACATGGGATATTTGTAATAAACAATATGTATCTGCATAGATAATGTTGAAAAAATTTTCTAAGCTGAGAAGATACTTGAGTAGTTTTTGGTGAATTTTAGCTGAAAGAAAATATTTATTTTATTACACTGTGTTTTTGTTGCAAACATGTACATGCTTTAGAAAAGCAGTTGATTTAAGTTTGTTTGGTCTTGTCTATTAGAAGGAAAGAAATGGGTTCCAGTGAGGAGGTAGTATCACAATCAACATCAGAAAGACGTTTAAAGTACAGTAACAATAGTATGATAACTTATTCCAATTTTAAACCATGCGTGATCAATTAAAATTATCCGGTCCACACAAATTGCTTGTATCGTTTGAAGTAAATAAAATTGTTATTCAGCATTTGATTAAGGTCGAAAGGTTATTTGATCATAGCAAAAAAAAAAATACTCTCTCTTTTAAACAAGATTTTTTTTTATGTAACAAAGTCTCTCGTTTAATAACATAATAGCGATTGTAAGACAATTTTTATTTACTTACAGCTTTTATAGCTCCTGTATTTTTACCTAACAGCTACTAAAAAAACAAGAAAAGAACAAAATCAACGATATCCTTATTGTCAGGCTTATCCTACACATGTTAATCAGCTAGGAGGTTTAGTGAAACCTTCCTATTTGATATGATTAAAACTGGTCTAGCACATGGACCTTTACGAAAACTTTGGCCCTGGTAAGCTTTAATATGGTAGATGTGTCGAGAAATATTATATTAAAAACATAATAAAAATGCTAAAAATATAAAAGCAAGGACTCCTAACAATTCTTAACATATTATTACAATTTTACATAACTGAATCTAAACATTAAAAATCTTGTTGAAGTAGAAAATTATTGAAACTGTTTTTTTCAAATTTTTTTTATCTGTGAAACATTGAAAACTGTCCGGCATTGATCACTGTCCTTCTACGAATGTGTTTTATTGTTGGTCTTGTTATTGTTATGTACCTTTTTGAGTTGTACAAATATGAAATCATTTTGAATACATTTCGAATTTTACATACAAATGTTCACATGTTCTTCCATAAAAGTCCTATTAAATACAGACATACAAATGTCCAAAACATACATATACTTATGTAAGTATATGAGTGTTGGTATATTCTTAAGCTTACATAAATGTATTTTGTACATTTTGTTTTATATCCTTTTTGGTTTAATTAATTTTTTTTTTTTATTCGAAACATATTTTGTGTATACAGTGAAACCACAACAGTGTGAAATTTTTTTTTAAGCAAAAGCCTTTTAAAAATTGTAGTAACAAAAAATCTGCAATCAAAACGAAAACACTTTTAGACATTTAAATAAATTTATTTCAAATGTTTAACTTTTGGGGGGTTTTAAGAAAAATTGGAAATAAATTTGAAAAAGGAAAGTAAATTCTAAAAATATTGGCCCATATTCATAGTAACAAACTAAAGACGGTTCTTTTTATAAATTCTTTTGCTATTATAGTCAAAGACAAATTATGTTTTAAATTAAACCAGCTTTAAATGGTCGAGTCATGAAATCGTAAAATGTTTTCATATAAATTGTAACAATATATGAGCAAGTGGGAACTCTGATCAGCTGATTTTGTATAATGTTGACGAATGAAACAAAAAAGAAAAAAAACGGAAACGAAAAAAAAACAAAAATTAAAAAGTAATATTTAAAGGACCTCTTGCCCTTCTTAAGTTAATTTTATATGAAAGAAAGGGAAGCAATTTGCGAAAGACTGCTGGTTTTGTCTTTAAAGGTAAGTTAAAAACAGCTTCAGCTATTTTAAGTTTAAAGTAGACTTTTGCGTTAAGAGTATATTTAAACTTGTCCAGGTATACAAAAAGTATACTTCTTTTCAAAAGTATACTTTACAATTCTTAAAGTATACTTTGTTTATGACTATGATAAGGGGCCATTTAATTCAGTTTTAAAATAATTTTTAAACATTGTTAGCATTTTTGAAATGCTCATATATGTTCGAGAGTTAACTGTATGAAATAAATGTGTGTTTTTTTAAACAAATTGTTTTTAATCCGACATTTTGCTAGCCGAAAGTTATCGATATCAGCAAACATTTTTCCCTCTAAAAATTCCCACATTTTTGAATATTTTTTCCTTTTTTGCGTTCAACTACTGTGCGTCCGACCATTTGTTCAGTAGGCATGATTGTCATGGTAGTATATTTATAACAACATTTATGTTCTTACTGCTGTTGGTTATTTGGCTATTATTGTTGTTGTAGTATGGATTTTTATTTTTATACTTGTTTGCTATTTTTACAATTAAATGTCGTCATTGTAGTTATATATTTTATTTTGTTTTTATATTTTTATTTTATTTTTTATTTTATACAAGTACAAACATTCATTTATACTACAAGTAAAATTATTCACATTTTTTTTTTGCTACTCGCACAAACACTTACAGATATAAAAATACTTCTGCCTATATACGCACATACATACACACACACACAAATAAGAACTAAGTTTGAGTGTCAGTGAGTGAGTGTTTTAAAGTGTTATTGTTTTCTACATGTATCACACATTGAGAGAATTGCAAAAACTATAGCAGAAAAAAAAATAATTCAATGAAGGCAAATGCTTCTTCTTCTTCTTCTTCTTCTTTTCTATTCCAACTTCTATACTAAGACGCACATTAATTTTTTATGAACAAGAATTGTATCATATTATTCGTATTTATTATTATATTACTAATAAAGAGGGCAAAGAGAATTCAGCTATTTTGAAAATCTGAAATCTTAAGCAGATTTGTAACCATGAAATTTAATAACAGATTAAAGACATTTAAAGAAAAAGCTTTAAAATTTCTTTTAGCAGAAAGAAATGCTGTATTAAAAAAGAGCAATCAATATACTTATATGAAAAAAACTAAAAAAAAAGCAATTTTCTTCCAAGTAAACTTAACAAGTAAGAATATTTTATACGGCTGTGTCTAATCTTAAGTGCCCATCAATAATTTATGAGTTTCTTTGAAAGTTAAATTTCAACACAAACAAAAATAGAGTTTTTAAATTTTTCCCAATGTTCTTTAAGATATTTTTATGATATTTAGTTTCTGGGCTAAAAGTATTGTTCTTTATGATTTCTAAATTTAAACTTTTAAGAAAGTACTCATATGAAGTAAGTATTGAGACTGGGAAATCCAGATATTGACAAGGACATTGCCATTGTTTTTCTATATTAAGTCATTCACAAAAATTCGTATTTATATTTAAGAAGAAAAAAATCTGGGCCTGAAATAATATTATGCTTGCAAAAGCTTGATTTTAAATTCAATGAAAGGAATAAAACAATTAAATGGTTGATTTTTTACCTGCATTTTAAAAGATTTACTGTTTCTGTCCCACTGTTCCTGGCTAAAATTCCGAAAAGATATAAACTTCAAAAATTTCAACACTATCTTCTTTAATGATAAGAAGTTTTTCCAAAAAATATTTTCTATTGTTGTTGTTATCCTAAAAACAATATAAAAATAAAAAAAATAATCCAGAAGAGAATCCCTTGTCCGTTTTTTTTCCAAATTAATAAAAGAGAAAAAAAATATAACAAAATAAGAAAAGTCTACCAATAAATTGTTTTAAAAGTAATAAATTATAATTTTTACATGAGCCAATAGCCCCTTCACAAAAACACATGTTTTTGATATAAAACCCATTTACTTGTACAGATTTAAGACCATACTTTTACAATTGAAAGCAAAAAGAGAGGGAACAAAAAAAAAACCAATGAAAGCCCTCAATTGAAAAGAAAATCATGGTCTTGACTAGTTATAAAGAAAAACAAGAACAAGAGTTAAACTTAAATATTTTAACAACTTTTTAACCAACATATTAAAAATTTAAATAATTATGTATACAGACACTTTACTAGCGAATACACACACGTACATGTACAAAATAATATACAATATACTTTAGGGGTGAGTTTTGTATTCGCATGTGTTTTAATATCCAACAGCAAGCAAAAAGCGGTTGGGGGTTTATTAATTTTGACAAACTGTTTGTAACACATCGAAGGGTTCGCCATAAGACGCCATAAAGTCTAGTGAATTCTTTGGGTGTTCTTTATACTGTTGTTAGATGATTTGGCTATGTCCGTCCTTTGGTCTGCCTGTTGAAAGCATGATAGGGTCTAAAACGGAAGCCATTAGAGAAACTAAATTAAGTAGAAATATTTGTTAATAAAAATTGATAAAAATTATAAATTTAAAAAAAAGTAATATGGATGAAAGTTTTTCCGTTGGGTCTTTCTTAAATTTTTTTCGAAACATATGTAGCTCTTAAGCAATTGGAACCTCAAAAACATTGTCAGTTTAAACTAAATATTTGTTGTCTCAAATTGTATATATGTATGTATGTCGTAGCGTTTAAGTGTATAAACTTTAAAACTTTACTTTCAAATCAAATTTGATTTTGACAGTAAACGCTGCAGGTGGTTGCAGATCTGAAAAAAGATAAAACCTTTATAAAAGAACACAATTTTAATAACAAAACCTAAATTTTTGTGCCAGATACAAAAAAGGTTTAAAATATTGACTTTAACCTAAATCGGGCTACGGCTGGTGTGCACAAAGAATTCGGCACAGCCAAGCAGAGTTACTTTAATTATCAATATATGACTCTTAATAACTACGTAACTATAAGTGTTTCTATGTGTATTGAAGTATGGCTTGTTTAACATCCGACGACCGGAAAGAATTCATCATTTTCTTAACTTTTGTTGTGTCACTTAAATATGCGTTAAGTTCTTTTGTCATTTAGCAAAGAATTAACACATACACATAGACACATAATAATACAAATACAAACATATTTATAGTCTGCGACAAAAGAAAAGCATATTTACATTAATATCGAACTAATAAAAGTCATAAAATTTTGGTAAATTCTAATAAACTTTGAAACTTTATTAATATTTTCTTTTATCTCCAAAACATGAAACCTATTAAAATTGCGGCCTGTAATGAAAATAAGGCGAAATACACGACATGTTTTTGGGTCATTTCAATAAACTTTAAAACTTTGGTAAATTTATTTATTTATTCTTGGCCAAGAAAGTGAATCCAATTAAAATTTCGGTCTTTAAACAAAATTAAAGTAAACAGATTTTTCTGCTGTCAATGTCGAATTAATAATTTTTGTAATATCATAGGACTATTTAAAAAAATTGTTTGTTTTTTTTCTTTTAAATAGTTGAAATTAAAATTTTAAGGTTTCTCTTTTATTATTTTCTAAATTTTCCTTACTAAAATTTGTAAGTTTTCCTTATAAAACAACTTAGGATTTCTATAAAATAACATAATAAATGTTTGCATATGTTTGAATTTATTAGGTCGTAAGAAGATTATTAAGCTTAAAAATAACCCCAATATAGACTTTAATAGTTGTGTCATAGCAAACAAAGGGCCAAAATAAAACGTTGTATTTGTTTTTGTTTAATGTGATGCCACATGATAGACCAATATTAATACAAACACACAAAAGCAAAGCCAAATAAATATGTTTAAGCTCAAAGTTAAGGAAGGATGTAGCGTTAGTCAAATGGTAGGAGAAAGTAAACAAACAAAAAAATTAAGATAACGATTTATCAATGAAAGGAAGAGCAATTAAAACGAAATGTGATCTTCAGCTTTAATACCAACTGAAATAAACGCATTTTGTTTTTTCTTTTTAGTCAGCGAAACAATTAAATTTATACATGAAAAGAGCAATATTAGGCAAAGAAAAAGTCAATTAAAATATATTCTTTAATTAAAGGAAATTTTTGAAATGAAACTAATGATATTTTATAAAAGATAATGTCTATATGGGAACATAATACGATCATAGGACTTATGATTGTTTGGAATCATACCATTCACATGTAAAATAATATTATTGGCACGCAAAGAAGACATGATCACGACAACCATTTTATTTTCTCTACGAAAAATTTGGATACGGCAAACAAATTACTGTAAACGATAATCAAGTATTTAGTTTCTATTTTATCATTAAAAGCAACCATTTTAATGAAAACCTTGACATAATATGTTTAAAAAACTGTTGTGACAAACAAATCATGATTTGTTCGCAAAAATAACATTATGTTTTAAAGCATTTTAAGCTTTGAATAATCATAAAATGGTGTGTGCAACAACGGTATAGTTGCAAGGCAATGAAAGTATGATAAACTTTAATAATTTTTTGTTGTCGGTTGTTTTCCTTCTTCTAAGTGCTTTCAATTGAGTGCAGCATTTGTAAATGAAATGTAAAAAGTTTAAAAAAATATTAAAAATTATAAAATAAAATTTTCATTTAAAAATATATAAAAACAAAAAGAAAGCGAAGTAAAATGTTATAAATAAAGAGGGACAGAAGTAAAATCAATATGTGTCAAATTGATTTTACAAATGTGTCAATTAATATTATTAAAAAAATGTATATAAATGTGTGTATGTAAACCTACGAAAAAATAACAATATTTATTTAGCCTTATTATGATTAGGTGGAAATATATTATGAACACATGGTTGGATGGAATTATATTATGGTTGTACCATGATTAGGTGTAGTCATATTATGATTTGGTGAAGTGATGTTATAATCGTATGGGACTATACTATGGTTGGATGGAATCATATTATGGTCGTACCAAATCAATTTATAGTTATGTGGGATCATATTATGATAAGATGGAGTCATATTATAGTCACAAGGATATATATTATGATCATATTTGGCTATACTATGGATGTGTGGAATCAAATTATGGTAAAACAAAATAAAGATATAGTTATATAGGATCATTTTATGATTATAAGAAACTTAATTATGATCATATGGAATTATATAATGATTATATGGAACTATATATTGATCATGGAAAACAACGTTATGATAGTATATGGTCATAGTATGGTTATATAAAAGCATTTTAGTTAAACTTGTTATGATTAAAATCGATCATTAAATAGTTAAGCTCTAATCATATAATTTAATCATAGTATGATGCCCTTCGATTATGATCATCACAACCATGTTTTTTCTTTGCGTGGGGATGTATGACAATATTATTTTTGAATCAAATCGAACTATAGTTGTGGGCATCTTCTATTTATTTGTCTTTAAGATACATTTTTTGACAGATTTTTTTATTTTAAACATTTTTTATAAATTTTCTGTAGCAAAAGTTTTTAAATTAAATATTTTTGGACAGTTATATGTAAAATATTATTGACTTATCTCTTTTTGAAAAAAAAAAATATTTTAGAATATTTTTTTAATTTTTTTAATTGTATAAGATAAAAAAGAGAATTAAAAAAATTCTTATCGCTATTTCATACAAAATTATTTTTTAATAACAACAGCTTCTGAAAACTAATTTTAATTGTAAAGATAATTTTAAGAATAATATTGACTAGTTCTTTATTTTAAGAAAATTTTTATCTTACAGAGAAATAATTTTATGTCAGCACAATTTTTAACAAACTTCTATATTTGAAGAACATTTTTTAAACAACTCCTTAAAATGACTTTTTAAGAAAAGCAAACTGTGGATTTTCTACTCATAACTATAAAACACTTATTTGCAGGAAAAAATGTTAATTAATTTCTTAAGGAAGCGTTAAAAAAGGGCCAATAGTAGCAGTTCTTTTAAGTGGTCTATAATTCTCTTACAATATATTAGTGTGTGTGTGCGTATGTTATGTTTTATTGCTTGAGTTTTAAAGTATGTTTGTGTTCTCTAATCTCTTATCAGACATTATGCTGGCTCTTTGTGTATTTAGCTTTGTGTAAATGAGTGAGTGAGTGACATGCATGTGTTTTCTATTTGCCTTAAATAGCAGATATATGTACATTACTGTGGACAATCGCTCACACAAACAAACAAACAAATGCATATTTATATGTAGTCATGTAAATATGTATGTATGTAGTTATAGATTTTTGTGAACTTGCTTAAGACACTTCAAATTAAATCGCCAGCCTTTTCAAAGATCAAACATCTTAAAGAAGGCATAATGATGCCTTTGATTAATTGTTTTTACTTATAAATTGCAATTTGAAAATTTCACGAGATTTAACTACTATGCGAAAAATTTCAGCACTTCAGCAACATACTAAAGATACTAAATAAGCAGAAGGCGGACATGTAGCTTATAGTCTGGCTTCTAGATAAATTGTTGTAGTAATTGGAAAATAATTTATAACTACTTGTATGTATGTATGTATGAAAAAGAATATGTATGTATGTAAGTATGTTGAGCTGAAAACTTCATTACTTAAAAGATTAGGGCAAACTATGTGGGGGCAGAGCCTGTATAAAATAATAGATGACGTCTGTTCTATTGAATGTGTGGGATGTTATTGATGTGGGTTAAAAGATAAATGGTTTCTATTAGGTTGTACAATATTTATTTTCAATAACCATTATAAGTTAGGGAAAAGTTGAAAATTTACATATAATTTTGAATACGTATAAAAAAATATTACTGTAAAAAGAGGGTTTTAGGGAAACTTTGTACAAATAAAGGTTTGGCAAAATAATTAAAAATAAAATATATAAAAATAAAATATTTTAGAAGTTACTATATTAAAGTGGAAAAGTATCTAAAAATTAAAAACTTTTTTAAAAACTATACATTAAAGGAAAGTATTTCGAGTTGAGTTTTTTTAAAGGAGAATAATACTTTAATAAGAAAAAAATACATTTTAATGAAACTTTTGGATTAAGAGACACATTAAAGTTCTGCTTTAGTTAGTTTTATACAAATTAAGAAAAGTTTTAAAAATTTACAAAATTTTTCTTTAAATAAAAAAGAGGTGGCGTTTTTATAAAATTGGTGGTTTTATATTTTTAAGTTTTCTATAACCAAAATTTAATTTTTAAATCTTTGCTTAAAGATTTAATTATTTATTATTATTATTTAATTATTATAATATTCTTTTTTAAACCTCATTTTCTAAAATTTTCCTAAATCAACATTTTATTATTTTATTCCTTAAAAAAGTGAGTCAAATTTAAGCAACAAAATTTTTTACATTTTTTTTGAAAAGAAAAACTGTCAAGCATTTTCTAAAAGAACAAATTATTGAAAATATCTTAAGATTCACAACTTCAAAAAGAAAATTTTAAGATAATTTTTTTAAACAGGCTATAACTAACGTGATTAGTTTTTTCCTAAATTATCAGTGGCGATGTCCTCTCTCCTTTAACGAGATTTTTTTTATTAATATTTAGTAAACATTTTCTAGTAAAAAGTGAAAAGTAAGTATGTTTCAAGTTTTTTTAGTAAGAAGATTATTATTAAAACATACTTAAAACAGAATTAAATTTTATTAAAAAAGTACTTTAAAAAAATTATTTGTATTGAAATAATATCTTTTTATTTAAAGTTTTTTTTGAGTTAGCTTTACTTATAAAAATATAATTTTTTTACATATTTAATTTTTCTATAAGAAAATATTTTAATAATGTTTTTGTTAAATGGTTTTTTAGCAAATAGAATATTTTTCACTAACAATACTAAAAAAGAAATTTGTTTTAAACAATTTTGGTTGTGAAATAATTTATTTTGTTACAATTACAATTTTTTTATGAAACAAGTAAAGCAGATGTTGTCTTATTTATGATGCTATTATAAAATACTACATATAAAATAGAAAATAATTAATTATTATTAATAAAAATATCCTAAAAATTAAATGCTAAATTAAATTATCAAAAACTGCCAAACATTCCCTAAAAGAAACAATTTTCGAATGTTTCTCAAAATACAAAATTTTAAGATAGTTTTTCCAAACAAGCTACAACTTGCCTAATTAGTTTTTTTTCCCAAAATATCGATGACCATGTCCTCTCCTCTTCAAAAAGATTTTTTATTAATATCTTTTTTGCTTTGTTTTTAAATGTCTGCAATTTAAAACACATGTCCCCTTCTTTATTAAAATAATTATTACCTTTTCCTATAATAACAAATAAGTATCCCTTAACTTTCTCAATTTCAATTAAGCTTTGGCTAGCAAACTTAAAAACAACTTCTCATTATTGTAATTCCTTAAAAACAACAGACACACACAAATTATTTGTTTGCTCAAACAAACTGAAATTTTCATAATGAACCATAAGAATTTAATTGGATTATAATTCTGTTTCCTTTCCCTCATTTAGCCAAAGTAAAAAAACACAAAATTGAAAAGGGAACTTCTTTCAGACTCATGAAAGAGTCCTTTGCATATTTTATTATCAAACTTTAAGATCTTTTAATCTTTAAAAATAAAATAAACCAGCGATAAGACAAAAAAAAACAGATAATTTTCAACAATTTCCTTTTGGTTGCATACAGCTGATACAAGATTCAAGGAAGATACAAGACACCCTCTGTATTCAGATGTTAAGTATCAAAGAAAAACGAATATATAAATCTAAAAGAAAAAAGAGTAGAAAAACGCACTTTAATTAGACTATTAAGAGATGAGAGGAAGTTTATAATTGACCACAGGATTTGGTTAGTTTAGTTTAGTCGATAATGTCTTATTGTTTCATTTCGTTAGTAGCTCTTAGATGAAAGAAATATTAAAGGTTTTTTTTCATTTTTTTTTTTAAGAAACACAAGAAAAGGATGCTAATTTAATTAAATGAATTCACTTTAAACCTTAATTATTCACAGTTATCTAAGCGAAATCATATTGCAAATTTATTTATTTTCTCAGTTGTTGAGAGGAAAGTTGCTGTTAATTTTGCAATTAACTTTAGTTTTCAAAGTAGGCAAAAAGGTGTAGAATTTTTTATATGAACGTTATCTGAAATACCATTACTGAATTATCAAAACATTTTAATGGGAAAAAAGAGTAATATTGTTAATATCCTTCAAGTACAATAAAAAATTACAGGTAATTTTAAAAGTAATTTACGAAAAAATCCGTTTTAAAAACTTAATGAAAATTTACTTTGTGGATGCATTAATAGTACAAAGATAAATTGCAAAGAAAAATTAAAACATTTTTAATTAAAATTCAAAAAATCTTTATGAAGCCTTTTTTTAAGTGGGTTCTCGTCTAAGATAAAATATTTCTTTTTTAACGGAGATGGTGAGAACAATTGAAATACAAAAACACAAATCAAAAAAAAAAACCTAAAAATAATTATTATTCTGCAAATTTAGGATAAAAATTAAGAAACAGAAACAGTTCAGTCGTGATTTATTATGATTTTACTTATAATCGCTTAGTTAGCTGAAACAAACATTAATTTTACTTCTTCTAAAATTCGAAAATGTAAAATAATAAATGAAGAAAATTACTCTAAGGGCCAGAGTAGTCGATAGTTAGCATGTAAAATATATAATCCTTCAAAAAAAAAAACGCCGGTATTTATAAAAATTACACTAATTGTTAGTGCAAATCTGTTTAATTTATTTCATCTTTAATTTTAGATTGCTTTGTTTGGCCACTTAAGGCTCTTTACAAAAAAAAAACTGTCTGAAGAGACAAGGGTAATGGACAAAGTTGTTCGGCCAGACAGGTAGCACTGCGGGTCTCAGTTATTTATTCGTTAGATCTAGTCAGATATTGAGTCCAGAATTGGTAAGGCAAAAAGTGTTTTTTTTTTCAACTACGGAATATATGGACGTTCAAGATAATATCAACACAGACAAAAATAAACATCTTTAAATTTAATGTCTTGTCAGTCTTGCTCTACAGTTGTTAAATCTGGCTGACTACTGTAGAATTTTACTCCAAACTCCAGCGCTTAACAAACCGTTGCTTAAGATATACTTTAAAAATTTGGTGGCCAGAAACTTTGAGCAATGAAAATCTCTACCGTAAGTGCAATATTGATCGAATAACAACCATTATAAAAAGAAGAAAATGGAGATGGGTTGGTCATACCACAAGAAAATATCCTAAAGAAATATGTCGGCAGGCCTTGGACAAAGACTCCCAAGGAAAAAGGAAAAAAAGACGTTCTTAAAGCTCTTGAAAAAAACCTTAGCAAAGGATAACAGAGTAGGAACGAAATAAAAATGTTAGCAAACGAAAGAACATCTTGGTAAAATTTTGTAGAGGCCCTATGCTCCTCAAGGAGTTAATTGGAAAGATGAAGAGATCTAGGTGTAAACAAGTAAGAAAGATCTAGGTGTAAAGTGGTCTTGCAGAAATTGGCTCCTAAAAGATCAATGCGACGGAACATAATTTTATGAAATGGTTGGAAGAGCAGTAGAGCAGAACAACATCTGTCTTCACGAGTAATGCACGAAATCAATGTGTATATAATATGTATTAGTTTTGTCTGGGCATAGATGGTATTTACTTGCTATTTTTAGTGTTGTTGCAGTTAACTAATAAAAGGGTTGGGCCCTCCTGTGTGTCAAATGAGGAATTCAAAGACCTCTTTGGGCAAACGGTTGGTTATTCTTTAAAAGTGGATAGCTTCAAATTGGAATAAAACACAGAAATTTATCTTTAAAACCAAGAAGTGTGTCTTATTTAGCAGAGAGTTTTTTAGATTTATGTTTGACTGCTATGACTGGTGCATACCAGGCGTAAACAAAGGAACCAATTTTTACACACTCTTCGCACAAAACCAGACTAACTCTTCAAATGTTTGCTTTCCAGTGATTAACTGATTCTGTGACATGCGACTTTATGTTTTCCCAGAGGAAATAACACAATTGCTTTAAATGCCACACACATACGCAATGTTAACTGTTTAACAGGTCTACTTCGTAAAATAAAACTCTGATCAAATGTTTATTCCAAAAAATAAATAGTATCTATCGCTGTATGCTAAGTGACAGCATTTTGCTGAAACCAAATATCTGCAACATTAATGCTTTTCAACTGAAACATAAATAAGTTAGTGATCATGTTCCTTTACCACACACCCTTGTCGGCATTGTTCTGACCATCACCATTTTTGAAAGAACATAGACCAACAATTCCATTGCTCCTTAAAGCGCATCAAAGTGTGATTTTTTTTGGATGTAATGGTCTTTAGAATTTTATTGACATGGCCGATTTACCAAATTTTCCCAATAAGTTTGGCCGACTTTCTAAACGCAAGTTGCAAAGCATCAATCAAAAAATGTGACTAAGTTTTTCTTTAGTGTGAATAAAGTTTTTTGAACAAATTGGCAATAAATTGATTTACAAGAACTGAGGAAAATTGTTGGCCTGTTTCTGGGTTAATATTTTAATAAAAATATCAAATTTCATTTAAATTTTTTCAACACAATTTTTAAACGCTAACAATTTACATTTCTCTTCAGCTGAAAGTGTTCATTTTATTTAAAGATTATATTAAGTTAATTATTATTTTACTTTAGAGATATTAGAAATTCTAAAGGCAATATTTTTTTTTGCTCAGGATATTATTTTTTTTTAAAACTATCAAGTTACTTATGAATTCCTTTTAAGCGTATTTAACAAAAGATTTAATGCTTAAAGTATTATGTCGACCGTCAAAAATCTTGATTCTGTTTTTTTTTGCCACATAATTTCTAATACAAAAAGTGACCCATACAAAAAAGGATAATGAAATGAGAACGATAAATTATTTCTTTTTTTGTAAGCAGAAAGCTGGAAAAAATCCTTTGAAAGTGTCTGGTGTATTATTTCCTAACATTGACTGGCAAAAAAATAAATTTACAAAGTAAAATCTAAATTTTTTTTGTTGCTTTTGTTAAATACTGTTGCTTGTTGTGTTTCCTGTTATCCTTTTCTCTTATTTTTTTTTCTTAAAGATAATGTTCGTATATTGACATGACCCCATACTCTTAGGTTACCCGTTAACAACCACAGAGATCCAATGAAACTAAACAAACTTAAGTTGGGGTCTTTTATTTTCTTCCTTTTTTTTATTTGTTTAAGTCATCTTAATAAGCATAAAAGATAAAGGGCAACTAAACTTGCATGGATGTACATTAATTCTACAGTAACAGAAAATAAATGATAACGAAAGAAGTTAAAGGGGAAAGACAAAAAATGAAAAGTTCCCGAAAATGGATCAATATGAAACAAAATTGATTGGAAACAAAAGTAGAAAAAAAAGGAAGAAGATTTCACGAAGAAAATATCCTTATTGTAAATGAAATTCCATTGGATTTGTTGTTTAAACAAAAAGGAAATAGGAATATGCCAACTAAAGATATAGAAGTTGGTTTGTTGTTATTTTTTCTTCTTGTAAGATTTTAACAAACCATCAACGAAACAAGTTTGTTTGCAAGTATGTGTCAACAAGGCTTTAGTAAAGGAAGTATGTAGATAGATTTTTAAGTTTAAAAAAAATGGTTCGAAATATTGTTTGTAAAATTATGAATTAGCCCACTGATGTGATCAATTTGGCAAGTGATAATAGAAAACGTAAGAGTGTTATAGTCAGTTAAAGAGACTTAATAATGCTTTACACCATAAGATTATAATAAAAGAGAAAGTCGTGGATAACTTTAGTTAAAAATCTGAGACGAGATATTGTTACCCATAATTTGAAGATATTTCTAAAAAAACAGCAACAAATACTTAACACGATTTTTAGTGATTAAACAAAAGACTTTAATTGTTATCGAACAGACAGCTTAAAGCAAAAAAAAAACAAAAATTATGGTATCTGATATGTATCTACTGTTCTAAAATGTACCTGTTTTTATTAATTTGTTATATAGATTGTCAAATCATATTTACATTGTAATTGTACTTTTTATTTGAATTTTGAAAATATATAATTTGTGTTGTGTTTTAATAAACCAAGGCGAATATATATCAGGTGGCCTCAGTTAATCAGCTGATTATTTTTTTTCGTCACTATAATGTCAAACTCCATACATAAAAAATAAATTTTCTCTCTCTTCTTCGTCACGATATTGTCAAACTTCATATAAAAAAAAGTTGATAAAAAAAATCCTCTCCGAACTGAGGCCACCTGATATTAATTCGCCTTGTAATAAACCTTGAATGGAATACATATATAATAGTATCCACATAATACCCTTTAGCCTACGCTCATTTAGGGCTTAAAAATTAACCGCCGTATCTATAACGAAAAATTAGAAACTACGGATACATTACACACAACTATCTGCTCACTTGCAAACCGATTAGACCAAGCAGAGAGTTGGAAAAGATTTTATTTACAATGAATTTCCAGCTACCAATAATAAGAGTTTGATTTTAAGTTAACATGAGATTAGCAAAATGGATAAAAATACAATAAAAAAGGCTCTTATGCTAACTCCATGCTAAGTTTTTATTATAAATACGGCTGTAAATATTTACTTTGAACATATGTTTATATATTCACAAATACTTACATACATATG
This sequence comes from Paykullia maculata, assembly GCA_003055125.1. Classification (NCBI taxonomy): domain Eukaryota; kingdom Metazoa; phylum Arthropoda; class Insecta; order Diptera; family Rhinophoridae; genus Paykullia; species Paykullia maculata. The sequence continues at coordinate 4,052 of NDXZ01005444.1, read as the reverse complement.
TTTATACACACATAGGTACATACATATACATATAAATACAAATACATATATATTTTATATAGCAGATTTACTAGTGCTGTTTTAAGAGGCAATTTTATTTTACATTAAAAAATGGCACCAAATATTCAAAATCATAAACATTAAGGTGGCTCATATTTACAAAGAGTTCTAATTTTTATTTCTAAAATTAAAAGAGAGTCTTGTGATGTCAAATGTTTTAAATGTGCTGCAACTTTTCGCAACTTTTAGAAAAACTAATTGTTTTATGGTACAATGTCATTATCCAAAAGAGCGCTGTTTTTGGTTTGGTGTGTGAAAGATGACGCTTCTAAAAATTTTTGTTTACGATATCATAAATAGATAGAAGCAAATATAAAGAAGGTCAACGGTTTAAATTTTTTAAGAGACTTAATAATTTCAAGAGGAAGTCAGTAAGCTCGGAAGGTTTTTGAGAAAAATAACAAGGTCTGGTAGTTTTATTGGTAGACCCAACTCCAGATGCTGGGCGACCCAAAATAAGCTTTATTGACTGTCAAGAAAAAATGAAAAAGAAATAAATGAATGTAGATGGCCGCACTATTTTGTACAAGACTGGCAAGAGGAATGCATCCATGGTCATATCAGAAAAAGTTCTCGAGATCAGAAATAAAGACCTTAAAAAATTTCGCCTACATCACATTCGGAAAAATTCACGGAAAACCAGAATGGAAGACTTGGCACATGCTCTATTTATTTCTTCAGATTCCTACATTACCATGTTATCGAAAGTACCCTCTCCAAAAAACCGATATGCTTTTATATAATGATGTTGTGTATCAGTCTTGTTTTAAATATAGATCAAGAAAATAATAATAATAAATAATCAGATACCGAGAGAGAGCTCTACTCTTTTATATAAAAATAAAAATAAATAAATAAAAAATAATTCTTTTTTTATTAATTTTTATTTATTGTATTAAAACATTTTTTCGATTTAAAATATCAGCTTTTTTTCACAAGTTATTAATAAATGTCCGCTAGATTCCTCATTTCTCCCACTGTGCGTTGGTAAGAAAATATCAGTAACTTAATAAAGAAGGCCTCAACTATCAATTAAATAGATTAACGTTAAAATTTACAAAATTTAAAAGTGCCAAATAATGCAAATGTAAAATTCATGTACCACCATGTAGCAAATAAATTGATTTAAATCACAACAATCGAATTAAAATCACAAGTAAAAAATAAGATCTTTTTTAATTTATTTGAAAACAATATTCAAACTGATATCTTTAATAATATTTCTTCAATTTTAATTTAGTATATCCATTGCCATTTTGAGCTGCTGAAATTTACTCGGATACAAATTTATCGATACTTTGCAGCACAAATAGCAAAAGCCCAGAACTCTGAATGCCCTATTGGCTTCAAAAAATAGTAAAATTGTATTATATTTACAATCCACAAATAAACCTTAAAAAGATAAACAAACTCTTCCTCTCTCTCTCTCTCTTTTACACATTGACAAACAATCGTTAACACAAACACAAACACAAATATGCTGATGTTGCACAAAAGTTAAAATAAGAAATTGTGTCACAAGACCCTCTTTTTTGATAAAACCATATTAAAATCTCTATCTCTATTTCTATGTTTTTATAGTTCCCCCCAAATAAGTAAATGAGTGTATGTGTGATTGAATGAATTTGCCGTCTTTTCTCTGGTTCTGTTAGACGAAAAGAAAAAAAAACCACAAGAAAATGCTCAACTATCATTGTGACATATCGTTTGCCACTGTGTATTTCAAATTCTATTCTATTTTCAATTTAAGTTGTTTTTGTTTTCTCTTTACTATTACTCTATGTACGAAATTCCAAAAATAATACAACATGTACTCTCGTATATGGTTGGATAATAAAACTACTTGTTCATTGTCGTCTTAGGCCAACAACAACAACAACAACAACAGCAATAATAATATCAATATGGTTGAATGGTGTACATATTTATTTATATTTTCTCCCGTTTGCACAACATGTCCTTTTGGGACATGGCCATGGCTAATGTTGTAGATTTAAAGGTTTATTAGAAGATTAGTATATAATAAACATGAGTTTTTAACAAACAGACACACACACATACAAAAAAACAAATGGACTATATAAACACACACACAAACGGGTCGACAATGTGACTGTTGGTGGGGTGTTCGATAGTCATGTACATTTCCTGCATTCATATCCTGGTTTATATTTTCAATTTATTTATTATAATAGTCTGGCTTTTTGGGGATTTTGTTATAAAAATATTTTTTTTCCCTTTTTCTTGTTATTATAAAAATTATTGAATACTTAAGCAGCAAAGCAGAGAATATTCATATGTAAATGCAAAGAAATTTATAACAAATGGGTACTTTGGAAAAAAAAATTTTCGAATATGATGTTTATGATGTAAATGGTACTTTGTGGGAGAAAGTAAATATATCTTTTACGATATTTAAGGCAAATCATTGCCTTAAGGGAATTTGTGTATAAATCTCTTATGTTTTTATGGGATAAAGGCAAAAAGTTTACAAGCGTGTGAACACAGTTTTCGTTAAGAAAAAAAACCACAAAATTTTCAAACCAAAAACATAATTTCATTTAAAGCATTGATTTTGAATACAACAAAAGATAATTATATTTTGTGCGTCAACAGAAATTTGTCTTAAATAGGTTTTTGTATAAATTTATTCATAAGAGTTTTGCTAACTTTAATCAAACAATTTTGTTGTTAATAAAATATGGCAAAATATTGCTTTCAAGGAAGTTATTTTGTAGTTCCTAGAGTTACCTATAAAAATTACAAAATAATAACTTAAACGTTTTTTTTTATGATAATAATCTTTTTATATCCAATACAAAACATAACGATTTAGTTCGCATATTTTCTCTATCAAAATAAATCTTCTTCTGCGCTTGTCTATAATTTGTTTTATGCTTAGCAGCTTTGCTCAAGTTTACTATATTAGAGATTAACACATATGTTTTCAATGTTTGCAATACTAAACCAATTTGTAGTTTTTTTCCTATTTTGGCTACAGCAAATGTAAGTAGTTTGTACATAAAAAATCTATACTTTTCTCATTTGCTCCTGGAATAATGACTACTACCGCATAAAACTGTTTATATGATTTTGACTTTCCTCCAAAACAGCAAATTGCCTGCTGATTACTCTGGAGAAAACTTATTTGTAGCAGGATAATTCTTTTACACTTGATTTTATTTAATATGTTCGACTACTTGTCAGCGTAAAAGTCAATTAGTTGTTTCCCTTTTTTAATTTGTAACTCTCGCCGTATGTTGTTATGTTGTTCTCCATTGTTGCCACCATCGCCTAACAGATTCAAATTGATGAACTGTTTTATATTAACAGTGGGTTGTCTATATGATGTCTGGCCAATTAAACTTAGTTTGTGTTTTTAGATTTATTGTTGGATTAATTTTTAAAAAGTTTTACATTTAGGACAAAAATGGATGGAAAATTTGTAAAAAAACAATTTTTAATTTAAAACTTTTTGGCACAAATTTAATTTATCTAAGACTTTCGAATTTTTTACGTGAGACCTAAGAGTAATTACTACCCTAATTGGCCAAGTGTATGTCGCTAGAAAAGGGAAAGGGGTGAATTATTCCTATTCTAATGAACCATGATATTTTTCCATAATTTTTACTGAAATTTTTCACCTTATCTAGAAAAAAATAATTAAATTTCTAAGAAATTTAAATGAACTTGAGCCAGAATAAAATTAAAAATAATTGTCTTAAAACAAATCAAAAGTTCGTTAAAACATTTAAAAATTTAATCAAGAAACTTTAAGATGTTGTTATATTTTGGACAGTTGAACATCTCTTAAGAAGTCAACCCGATCACTTAAAAAAAATGTGAGCGGTGGGTGTATGTACAGAAATTTTGAATTCTAAGCTACAAAAAAAACAAACAAGTAGGAGCGCTATATTTGGCTGTGCCAAATCTTATATACCCTTCACTACGTGTATTCACGTAAAAAAAATTTTTTTTTGCCGATTTCTTGA